>OFHV01003452.1:0-88999 GCA_900245895.1 Lacerta bilineata | reverse complement strand
TGAGCTATTTTTCCTTGTGGATTATATACGAAGAGGGAACACCATTAATCCCCCTGGCTGAGGAGTCTGGGTCAGACAGAAGATGGCGACTGTGGACTGATTGCGCAGTTGGAAAAATACTGAAACCCTATAACTTCCTGTCTACTTAAATCACACGGCCTCCTTGCAGTGTCAGAATCAACAATGACTTTTCAGGAAAGAATGTGGTATTCAAATTCAACTACTTTACCAGAATGTTGACAAGTTAACTCAGACTGTAGATACTTGGAAGAATTGTTTTAAAAACTCACTCAATGGAGAGGAGGAGAAGGAGCAGAATACTGAAGAAGTTTCTGGAATGGAGTTTGTAAAAGTGGAGGAGCTTCCCTGGCGTGAGAGGCGGGAAGCCTGTGGCTTGGATGGTATAATGGATCTCTGGGGTGGCAGCTCAGAGATCTGGGACGAGCGGCTGAGGAAAATGCAATATGAAGCTGAGAGTGAAAAGAAGATACTTTGTCACAAAGTTGCTGCAATTATCTACCAAGAAGAATGCAACATTCTGTTGGAGAGGAAGATTCAACTGAAGATAACAGAAGAAAGACAAGTAAAACTCATCATAAAGGGAAAATTAAAATCAGAAGAAACTGGACTGGTGGAAGGTTGGAGGAGTGACCGGCGGGAGATGGGAAAGGTAATGGGAAGGATGAAGATAGCCAGGAGGGGGGGGTTAAAGTAGGAATTAAGGAGAAGATTAAAACAAAGGAATATGGCATTTAAATTAATGACATGGAATGTTCGGGGATTGAATCAGAGACCAAAGAGACGCAGAGTATTTTATGGATTGGAAAAGAAGAATTTGGATATTATTTGTTTACAGGAGACACACATTGTTCGGCGACATAGAAGATTATTACAAAACAAAAAACTAGGCCAAGAGTTCGTATCGTCTGATAAAGTCAAAAAGAGGGGCGTGGTAGTATATGTAAAGGAGAAATATAGCCCAAAACAGTTATTTAAAGATGAAGAAGGGAGATACATTGCAATCGAAACTAAAATACAAGGCGAAAAATTTTTGATCCTGGGACTTTACGCACCAAATGATGGAAAGTCAATTTTCTACAAAAAAATACATGACCTGCTGCTGGATTATTTGGATTACAAATTAATTTGCCTGGGAGATTTTAATGGTGCAGTTTCCACTTTAATGGACAGATCCCAAAGAACCAAATTAACAAATGATGGGAAACTACCTAAGACTTTCTTCGAAATGGTGGATAATTTAAATCTGGAGGATGCTTGGAGGTTGAAAAATCCCACCGATACCGAGGCAACGTATTATAGTGAATCCCAGCAGTCATGGTCGAGGATAGATTACATCTGGATATCGAATGAGTTGGCACCGAAAATACAAAAAGCAGAAATCGGCCCAAGGACTTATTCAGACCATAATCCTGTACAGGTAACCCTTAAAATGGTTTCCAAGGGTTCTTTAGATGGAGAATGGATGACGCATTGATGAGAGATGCCAAGCTGGTAGAAAGAGCTGAGAAAAAAATGAAGGAGTATTTTCAAATAAATTGGAACGTGGAAGTAGAAAAAAGAATCGCCTGGGATGCAAGTAAAGCGGTAATGAGAGGATTCCTCATAAGTGAAAAAGCAAAAAAGAAGAAATTACAAAATGCAGAAATAGGAAAGGTGTTTAAAATTAATTAAAGTAAAGGAAAAAGAAACAGAGAGGACATCCTAAATGTGTTAAAATCCAAAAAGAAATTAAATACTTGCAATCCCAACTATGCAAACTTTATAAAACCAGGCTATTCGAATGGAAAGTAAAAATGGATGGAAACAAAGAACATATTGAATCTGCAAATAAATGTGGAAAACTACTAGCTTGGCAACTTGAAGAAAAGACAAAAGGCAAATGCATCAGCAACTTAGCAGTGAATGGTACAAAATAGTGGAGAACCCGGAGGGTAAATGCAGAAGGAACTGTTTTCAAAAATTTTACCAACTGTGGACAAGGAGGAGGCAAGATAAAAGAGATTCCACTCAGAAGGAGATAGACCGATTTCTCCAACAACATAAGTCTGCAAAAAGTCCCAGAGGATAAACTAATAATTACTCAACCACCCAATATCGACCCAAGAGATTGAGGATGCAATTAAAGAATATGCAACTTAGGAAAGGCACCAGGACCGGATGGACTTAACGCCAAGTTCTACAAGACTCTTAAAGACTGCTCTCGCAGAAGCCTTTAAAAGAAGTTTGCAATAAAATCTGGAAGGAGATAGGGCACCAGAGACGTGGAAAGAAGCCGTTTATCACACTGATTTCCAAAAAGGTGCCAAGATACAGATAAAATGCAAATGAAAAACTACGTCCGATCAACCTTTATGAATGTGGATTATAAAATTTTTGCAAATGTTATGGCTACAAGATTAAAAAGAGTGCTGAAAGACTATATACATAAAGACCAAGCGGGTTTCCTTCCAGGACGACAAATAAGTAATAATACAAGAATTATTGTGGACATTTTAGAAAAACTGGAAAGAAACATAAATACAGAGGCAGCACTATTGTTTATTGATGCGGAGAAAGCCTTTGACAAGGTATCATGGATGTTTATGAAAAAGAATTTGGAAAAGATGGGAGTTGGAGTAAGATTTTTAAATGGTATCAAAGCCATTTATACAGAACAAAGAGCAAAAATAATAGTGAATGGTGTGATATCGGAGGAAATTGAAGTTGAAAAAGGAACAAGACAAGGGTGCCCTATCTCCCCTTTATTATTTATTACGGTCCTGGAGGTCCTTTTAAATATGCTACGGAAAGAGAAACAGATAAAAGGAATTAGGGTGGGAGAGAAAGAATATAAATTACGCGCCTTCGCAGATGATTTGATGCTATCCCTACAAGAACCGGAATGCAGTGTCCCCAAAGCTTTGGAATTAATTGAACAATTTGGACGTGTAGCTGGCTTCAAATTAAATAAACAGAAAACCAAAGTTTTAAGTAAAAATATGAGTGCAGAACAGATATCAAGATTACAAGTTGGCACGGGCCTCAATTTTGTTAAATCAGTAAAATATCTAGGTATCAATCTCACAGCAAAAAATATGAATCTGTATAGAGATAACTATGAAAAACTGTGGACAGAGATAAAGAAAGATTTGGAGATATGGACAAGATTGAAATTGTCGTTATTGGGAAGAATAGCAGCGATCAAAATGAATGTCCTACCAAGGATGCTGTTTTTATTCCAAGCCATACCGATTCTGGACAAAATGGACTGTTTCAAGACATGGCAAAGGGACTTATCGAAGTTTATATGGCAGGGCAAAAAGCCGAGAATCAAGTTTAAGGTTTTGACAGACTCTAAAGAGAGAGGAGGCTTTGCCCTGCCGGACTTAAGACTTTATTTTGAAGCAGCGGCCTTTTGCTGGTTAAAAGATTGGTTTATATTAGAGAATGTAGATGTGTTGGACTTGGAAGGACATGACAATATGTTTGGTTGGCATGCATACCTTTGGTATGACAAAGCTAAAATCCACAGAACTTTTAAGAGTCACATAATTAGAAAATCTCTGTATCAGGTTTGGACTAGATATAAAGACTTACTGGAGAGAAAGACTCCTAGATGGATATCACCAGTGGAGGCCAAGGCCTATAAGAGACCAAACATGTCTGCAAAATGGTTGAGATATATGGACATACTGCAGCAGGAAGGGGACTCATTTAAGTTGAAAAGTTACGATCAAGTCAAAAGTCAAGTCCCTGACTGGCTGCATTATCACCAAGTACATGAAACATTTAAACTAGACAAAAAAATTGGTTTTCAAGTGGAAAAATCAAAACTGGAAACAGAACTGATTGAATCGAACTCTAAAAACCTTTCCAAGATGTATAATTATTGCTAGAGTGGCATACGAAAGATGAACTGGTTAAATCAACAATGATAGACTGGGCAAAAGATGTGGGTCATAATATTATGATGGATGACTGGGAGAGACTGTGGCAGAAAGGTATCAATTTTACTGCATGCAATAGTTTAAGAGAAAATGTAATGAAAATGATTTATAGATGGTATCTGACACCAGTAAAGTTAGCTAGAATGAATGCCAAAATGTCGGATGTGTGTTGGAAGTGTAAAGCATCGAAAGGTACCTTTTATCATTTGTGGTGGTCGTGTTCAGGGGTAAAAGCCTTCTGGGATAAGATATATAATGAGCTTAAGAAGGTAATGAAAATTACCTTTTGTAAGAAACCAGAGGCATTTCTTTTGAGCATGACCAACGAAGAGATACCCAGTCAGGATAGAGTATTTTTTATGTATGCCACGACAGCGGCTAGAATTTATTAGCAAGAACTTGGAAGGGTGAAGAGATACCGACAATTGAAGAATGGCAGATGAAGTTGATGGAATACATGGAACTTGCAGACCTGACCGCCAGAATCCGAGACCAGAGGGAGGAGAAGGTGTCGCAAGATTGGAAGAAATTTAAGGACTATTTAGTTAAGCATGTTAAATTGAATGTTTGAATATTTGTGCAGAAATATTTATAAGAATCGGCTTTAGAGTTAAGGTTAGATACAATGGTTTTAGGAAAATTTTTGATGAAGTTTTACTTGTCTAAGAAGATGTTAAGATATAGAACATAAGTTAAGAAATATACTGGTTTAGATAAATTTAATCTTAAAGAAAACTAGGATTTCTAGTATAAGTTAATGTGATTAGAAATGAAGCTACCTAGAGACTATATATGTTTTTGAAGACAGAGGAGGGGCCAGGGGAAGTCCCTATAAGAAGTGAGAACAAGTTAAAGGGAAAAAAGATAATTACCTGGTAAGGTTTGTATAAGTTTTATTTCTTGTATGGTATTGTTGTGTTTTTATATTGTTGATTGTGTATTATGTTTTTATTGTGTTTATTGTGTTTTTGTGTGTTGAATGTTGTTTTTGTTATGTTTTATGGTAAAAATAATAAAATCTTTATAAAAAAAAATAAAAATAAAGTAGGAATTAATGGGGATATTAGGAAGGCTGACTACGGACTCCGACACCAGAGGGGAAACGGTTTATGAGAATGGAAGAAATATATAGATACTTGTTAAGAGGTGTGTTTGTTTTTAAATATAAATATCTGAAATTGGAATCAGAAAAATATAGGTTACAGTATAACAAAGTTAAGTGAAGAGAGGATAAAAGAAGTTAAGATGTGGAATTTGATGTTTTATTAGATAAGAATAAGATTTAAAATTTAAGATATTTTGATTATGATTGTTAAATTAAGATTAGAAGTAAGAAAGTAGATTTTACAATGTTACAAAGTTACTAAAGAAGATTAGAAATGAACGCAAAAGAGAGGATGTGAGGAAGTCCCAAGTTTAGGATTATAAAGAAGATGAGGTGAAGTAAATATTTGTTTTGTTTGTGTCTATTTTGTGTAGTTTATGTAGTGTTTGTATTTGTTTTTGTGTATTTTTATTGTTAAAACTTAATCAATTCTTATTTAAAAAAAAGAAAAAAAGAAACGACAACTCTTCCGCTCATGGTTCCCGCCACAACCTGGGCAAATACCTCGGTGATCTTTGTGCGCTGTGCCAGCCTGACGCACCGACTCGACCCCGCGGACTGGGCTCTGGCTCAGAGTAGCCTCTCGCTCGTCCATGGCATGCGCAGCTTCCATCTGTGGCTTTGTGGCCTTGCGACTGGCATCCAGCTCCTCTCTTTCATAATTCTCCGTGGCAGTGGCCTCCTTCAAGGCGGACGCAAGGGTAACATCTTCTTTGGCCACAATGCGTCTTCGGGCCTTTTTGCTGCTCAGGCCCCCTACAAACTGATCCAGGAGAGTCTCTTCCAGATTTTGGAAGCCACAGTACAGCGCGAGCTTCCGGAGTTCAGCCAGAAATGCGGTTACTGACTCCCCAGCACGCTGTTGTCTCTTATAGAACTCCATCCGCCTGGCCATCTTGGTCTCGGTAGGCACCAAATGGCTCGTTAGACGTGCAAGAATATCTTTGAGAGGTGTCTCACTCAGCTTCGCAGGGGCGAGCAATGCCTTGGCCAACTTGTAGGTCTCGGGCCCACAGCAACTCAAGAATGTGGCCCTTCTTTTGACGTCATCGGTGATCCCTTGAGCCGCCGCGAAGAACTCGAAGCGTTCAACGTAGTCCTCCCACATGTGGGGCTCTGATGGCTGGAAGGGCTCCATTCTCCAAAGGGCAGGGGTGTCTTCTCAGCTGGCCAGTGAGTCTTCTTCTCTGCTGCAATCCGAAGTCTGAGGCAGGGCTGCATTTAACCGCTCCTCAACATTCCGGATCCCACCTTCGTCGCCAGTTGTTGTAACGTGGGGATCGTGATTCAGCAAGTGATTTCAGCTCTGACAGAGCAGGCAGGAGACAGCTTCTTCATGTAACACTCTTTATTCAGTCAAACAAGACTGGGGAACTGAGGAGAGAGATGCTACATTTATAGGAACAGAAAGACTGGTAGAAGGGATACATTTTGGAGGGAACAATCTCAAGCACTCACAAAGCTGCCTTTTGGTGGGAACCAATAAGACTGAGGATCCAAATGCAGCAACTTGAATGAACCAATAGTAGCTGTTCCTTCTGGAACAGGAAGGCAGCTACTTTTCCCTAATGTGAATACAGACACTAATAATACAGATATGATACCCTTGAATCAATACACAACAGCGCTCATCTCGCTTTACTGGCCGAGGGAGCCGGTGTCCAGTTTCCGGGTCATGTGGCCAGCAGAACTAAGCTGCTTCTGGTGAAGCAGAGCAGCGCATGGAAACACCATTTACCTTCCCACCAGAGTGGTACCTATTTATCTACTTGCACTTTGACGTGCTTTTGAACTGCTAGGTGGGCAGGAGCAGGGACCGAGCAACGGGAGCTCACCCCGTCATTGCGGGGATTTGAACCGCCAGCCTTCTGATCAGCAAGCCCTAGGCTCTGTGGATTAACCCACAGCATCCCTATTTTCATTGGAGAAATATTGGAGGTCCCCATTCTGTGTTTCCCATGGGCTCATCCTTCTCTGCCAGTCTCTGCCATCTTGAAGTCATTAGCAAACCATGCAGCACTCCAGAAATTTGCGGTGCTACGTGAGGATGGTCAATATCAGGAAAAGACTCACCTTGGGCCATGCTGCCTGTCGCAGAAAGACAAGTCGCCACTCAAAGTTCACAGCGGTCCAGGAATCCTGCATTAAAAACACCAAAAGTCATTTGCAGAACTCCTGGGGGACTCCCGGTGTTGCAGAACTCAGTTTCTTTCCAGGGACTTTCCTGCTACTGGACTCCTTGGCCAAAAACAAAGTTTGGGGAATACATAATTAGGTCCTCTCTGATACCTAAGACTGGAAGCCAAGGAACTTGGAGCAGGAAGCAAGGTTCAAAGAGATAAAAGTTGCAGGCCTTCTACCTTGGCCCCAGTGGAAAAATGAACTCCTTGTGAGGGATCCAAGTCAGGGGCGTACCCAGGATCAAAACTAGGGGGGGGGGCAAGCCATGGTCATTCAGGTTGTGACATTTCAGCACGGAAAAGGCGAATGAAACCAATGAAACAACAACTGCTGCAATGTAAGATTATATAGACAGGGGCAGCATAGATTTTGGTGACAGCAATCTGCAGCTGTAAGGTTTTCTTAAAGTGACACCTTTAAAACAACTAATGTAAAACAAACTATGTATGTATAACACTTGTGTATGGATAAAGTTTGTTTTACATTAGTTGTTTTAAAGGAGTCACTTTAAGAAGAAAACCTGTTTCTTCTGAACCCAGAACAACTGCTGGGATAATCAGGCTGCTTAAGGCAACCACCAGGGAGTTGCCACCACACTCACATTGCTATGCTCAATGCAAAATTAAATGATTCTTTAGTAACAAACACGGCACATGTCACATGAACTGACAGGGGCTTTTTAGATGCAGAATACGGCACAGGGACTGAGAGGCGCTTTTAAATGATTATAGAGAGAGAATAATTCTTAAAAGCAGCAGCAATAAAGCTGCTGGTACATATCATAATCCC
This sequence comes from Lacerta bilineata, assembly GCA_900245895.1. Taxonomy (NCBI): domain Eukaryota; kingdom Metazoa; phylum Chordata; class Lepidosauria; order Squamata; family Lacertidae; genus Lacerta; species Lacerta bilineata. The sequence goes on along the minus strand of OFHV01003452.1, from coordinate 80,977 downwards.
ATATATACTAGAAGACGAGACAAAGCAATGGATACATCTAGAAAGGGACACAATTGAAAACATCTGCACCACAGCATACCCACTCCTCCCAAACAAACTAAGAAAAATCCCCACAACACTTAACAGGTACACACAAACCATGTTCAAAGCATGGAAAACAGAGATAGGCAAATTATCCCCAACCCCATCCCCACTAATTCCCCTGGCATACCACCCACTATTCCACCAAGCAGCACAAAACCTCCAAACAAAAACCTGGCAATCCAAAGGCCTGCATCGCCTAATAGACTTTTACATAAATAACAAACCCTTATCAACACAAGAAATACAGGACAAATTAGAAGACACCCAAATGCCATGGTTAGCACAACACCAATTACATGCCCTCTTAAACAACCCAACAGTAAAATCAACAGCAACTAGACCCCTGACAACCTTCGAAAACCTCATCCTAATGACAAAGGGACACGGCAAAGGAATAGTATCTGCAATATACAAAATACTACTAAAGAACCCCACAAACCCCCTAGACACAATCAAAAGACAATGGGAGGACGACATAGGATACGAAATCAACCCCACCCAATGGACCAGAATGTGGTCTAAACCCCCCTTTAAATCCATATCAACAAAAAGAAGGGAACTCACCCTAAAACTAACCTACAGGTGGTATCTAACACCAAGAAAATTAGCACAAATACGCCCGAGGAACCTCACCAAAATGCTGGAGAGGATGCGCATCCACGGGCACATACTTCCATATGTGGTGGGAGTGCCCCAAAATCCAAACATTCTGGACAACAACCATACGAGAAATATGCAAAATAACCAAACAAGTGCTAGAAACCACCCCAGAACTGGCTTTACTAAACATCTTCCAAGACAATAATGCCCACTTACAACACAAGTAACTCATAATCCATCTACTCTCAGCAACCAGAAACATCATAACCAGACACTGGAAAGACCTGTCAGGAGTAAGCATGGACCAATGGTACCAAGTAGCATGGGAAACAGCCCTACTAGAAAAATTAACCAGCAACCTAAAACTAGCACGGGGACAAACAGAAGAAGATACCTTCACCCCCATATGGTCCCCCTTCATCACACACACAGCCCAACAAGATAATGACAAAAATCTACCGACAGCATACAAATCAATATGGCTAACCTGATCCAAAACACCCACCCACCCCACTCACACAGGAAACCAAAGATCACCACAGCCAACCACAAATGAACAATCACACCCTACGCCAATCCCGACCTCTCACCGCCAAAGAAACACAAGCGAACAACAGAGAACCAACACAAACGACGCTGACACCAAACCCTACATATATTAAGGAAAATAGAAACATCGTCTCCCCGACCCCACCCCCCCCATCCCACCCACCTCTTTCCCCCTTCTCTCCCTAATGTCTCAACAACCAAAATTGATCTGTAAAAAATGTTACATGGAAAAATACGAGAGACATTGCACACACTTTGTAAACCAAGAAAATCTTTTTTTAAAAAAAACAATTTGGGAATCCAGTTGCGGTGAGGTAATAGCCCAGCTATTAAAGAACAATGTAGCTAATTCCAAGGCAACTGAATAACAAAGAGGCCAGCGATTAAGCTACAGTGCCTGGGGAAAAAAAGTCAAAGGGCAATTCTAAAATGCAGCAGGGTGACTTTTAAAACGAAGTTTTTTACCCACCAAAAATGGTGACCTCCAACTATTATGTGGTCCCCAAACCACTGCCCAACATGGATGCAAGTACAATATAGCCCCAAGCACTATAAACACCCAGAAGCTCATAGCACAATTTAGACAGGTAATGAAGAGCAGGTAATGAAGGCAAAATGGCAAAATATCACGAAACGCTCCCCCCCCCCAGCCAAACAACAAGTACTGTATTAAGGGAAGCGTCCGTATGCCTGACGCTGCAGGGGCAAATCTAGAAGGGGAAATCGCACCCCCCAGAATACTTGTGCCCCATGAACAGCACAAAAACACACTAAAACAATCCTAAAAGTTTAGCAAACTTATGCAAAAGCACACAGCATGCACACTGCCCCAATCACTATACCGCTCTCCAGCTGCTCGGTGTTTTCCTTCAGCAGGTAAGCGATATGCACGCAGGAGCCGAATGAGGGGGTGGGGATTAGCATTGCCGCCGCTGCTTTAATGCAGCTACACCTCGCCCCACGGCCAGCCCTATTGGCCAGCAGAGGGGCTGGGCAAGGCAGCTGAGAGGGGCTGAAGCAGGGGGCTGAACACGTCCCCCCTGCAGGCGCAGGAAAACATTCCTTCAGAATGTATAGGTTTGATCTTCTTTCAGTCCATGGGACTCTCAAGGGGGATGCCCGCTTCTAGGGGGGGCAGGGGGCTTCTAGGGGGGGCAGCTGCCCCCTGCCCCCCTGCCCCCCCGTCGGTACGCCCATGGTCCAAGTCCAAAAGGGAACCGTAGAAACTAGGCAAGAACCAGAACTTAGAGGTCCCCTCATTCCTACTTGTTGTACAAGGCAAGAGCATTTGCAGATAAGCTCAGTTCTGGGTAAATGGGGCTACAAATCAAACTCCAAACCGAATGATTTCCCCTGAGAATGCCCCTTCTACATTCTAGTCATAGAAGGTCAAATCAGTCAACTCTATCTAGTCACTTTCTTTATGGGGTCAGGAAACTTGGCAGGTTGATTTTCTGTGTTTCTTAATTGTGATATTTGACAACAGCAGAACAACGAACGGAGGAGGAGGAGGAGGAAGAGGTGCCTGCAAATCAGAGCCAGAACTTACAAACTTGCAGGTTAATAATAATAATAATAATAATAATAATAATAATTATTATTATTATTATTAATTAATAATAATAATAATAATACCCCCCCATCTGGCTTGGGTTTCCCCAGCCACTCTGGGTGGCTCCCAACAGAATATTAAAAACTTCCCTAAGGGCTGCCTTCAGGTGTCTTCTAAAAGATAGTTGTTTGTAGCCCGAACTCACACCCCTGCACTTTAATGTCACACTGAAGAGGGCGCAAACTTGTTTTCTGCTTCTCCAGAGGGCAGGACCCAAAGCAGGGGATTTGATTTACAAAAAGGGGGATATTCTGACTAAGCCTTAGGAGGAACTTTCTGAAGGCAAGAGCTGTTTGATGGTGGAATAGACTCCATCAGAAGGTGGTGCAATCTCCTTCCTTGTAGGTTCTTAAATGGTCTGGGAATCTCGGGGGGGGGGCATTTCATCTGGCAGGCAGAAGGAGAAAGAACCTAACCGGTGGCTGTGCCTTTTTGGAGGCAGGGCGTTTGTGGAATCCTTCGCCACCTGACTTCTCCTTCGCACACCTCCAAAAGGGGGGGGGATCCTTGGCATGGATTGTGCCCCCCTTTCCCCTTTGTTTTAGGGCAGGGGTCAGCAAACTTTCAGCATGGGGCTGGTCCACTGTCCCTCAGACCTTGTGGGGGGCAGGACCATATTTTGAAAAATAATAATGAACAAATTCCTATGCCCCACAAATAACCCAGAGGTGCATTTTAAATAAAAGGACACGTTCTACTCATATAAGAACATGCAGATTCCTGGACCATCTGCAGCCGGATTTAGAAAGCGATTGGGCTGGATCCGGCCCCTGGGCCTTAGTTTGCCTACCCATGTTTTAGGGCATCACCCATGAGGGCAGACTTTGCCTCCAGCCAGCAACCGCCCCTACAGAACCAAGTGCAGAAGGCGCGTTGTGGCACTTGCAAAATATTTTTCCACCCCCCAATCCCCCTCCCTATTTCCTCCTGCAGGAGGGATCCCCACTTCTGCTTAATTCCACCAGAACAGCGGGGTGTTTTCACTACCTTGACATCTGCTGGGCAGTTTTCTCAGCCGGGAAGTGTTCCTGGTCTGGCAGTTTCTCTCTGCAACTTCAGGCAGCCTCTGAGTCTGACGCAGTTTCTGAGAGCAGATTAATAGCTGAAAGTTTGACATATGCTCAGCAGTGATAAGTGAAAGTGTTTTTTTCTCAGTTGATACACCCAGTTGTTGTTGTTGTTGTTCAGTCGTTCAGTCGTGTCCGACTCTTCGTGACCCCATGGACCAGAGCACGCCAGGCACGCCTATCCTTCACTGCCTCCCACAGTTTGGCCAAACTCATGTTAGTAGCTTCGAGAACACTGTCCAACCATCTCGTCCTCTGTCGTCCCCTTCTCCTTGTGCCCTCCATCTTTCCCAACATCAGGGTCTTTTCTAGGGAGTCTTCTCTTCTCATGAGGTGGCCAAAGTACTGGAGCCTCAACTTCAGGATCTGTCCTTCTAGTGAGCACTCAGGGCTGATTTCTTTAAGAATGGATAGGTTTGATCTTCTTGCAGTCCATGGGACTCTCAAGAGTCTCCTCCAGCACCATAATTCAAAAGCATCAATTCTTTGGCGATCAGCCTTCTTTATGGTCCAGCTCTCACTTCCATACATTACTACTGGGAAAACCATAGCTTTAACTATACGGACCTTTGTCGGCAAGGTGATGTCTCTGCTTTTTAAGATGCTGTCTAGGTTTGTCATTGCTTTCCTCCCAAGAAGCAGGCGTCTTTTAATTTCGTGACTGCTGTCACCATCTGCAGTGATCATGGAGCCCAAGAAAGTAAAATCTCTCACTGCCTCCATTTCTTCCCCTTCTATTTGCCAGGAGGTGATGGGACCAGTGGCCATGATCTTAGTTTTTTTGATGTTGAGCTTCAGACCATATTTTGCGCTCTCCTCTTTCACCCTCATTAAAAGGTTCTTTAATTCCTCCTCACTTTCTGCCATCAAGGTTAGTGTCATCAGCATATCTGAGGTTGTTGATATTTCTTCTGGCAATCTTAATTCCGGCTTGGGATTCATCCAGTCCAGCCTTTCGCATGATGAATTCTGCATATAAGTTAAATAAGCAGGGAGACAATATACAGCCTTGTCATACTCCTTTCCCAATTTTGAACCAATCAGTTATTCCATATCCAATTCTAACTGTAGCTTCTTGTCCCACATAGAGATTTCTCAGGAGACGGATAGGTGATCAGGCACTCCCATTTCACTCCAGTTACCCATGCGTAAAAGGGGACCAAAAGAGCATCAAAACAGCCCGGCTGATGCGTCCAGCAAAAGGGGTCTAGCGCAGTCCGGCATCCTGATGGATCTGGAAACCAGATGAAGGTCACAAGCAAGACATAAGCACCATGGCCTTCCCCACAGTTGTGATTCTCGGCAACTGGGGTATTCAGAGGCACACTGAGCATCACCAGAATGCCCAGCAGACCAGAGTAAGAAAGGAGGCAGCCTTACACCAAGTCAGACCATGTGCCAGAGATTCATTACTGCCCTAGACCAGTTGAGACAGCCTTTTTGCTGCTGCATCGCACTGTGGGCTCATGTGAAGCTTGTGGTCTGCTAAGGAAGGAACTGATTGACCGTCACCTCACAACAGAAGAAAGCCAGTTTCTAACGGGATGCCATTCCATTCAAGATGCCAGACCACACCTGGAGTCCTGTGTCCCGTTCTGGGCACCACAATTTACGAAGGATGTTGACAAGCTGGAAGGTGGGCAGAGTAGGGCGACCAAGAGGATCAAGGGTCTAGAGACCAAGCCTTGGGAGGAACAGTTGATGAGGTTGGGGATGTTTAGCCTGGAAAAGAGGAGACTGAGGGGAGATAGGAGAGCCATCTTCAAATATCTCAAGGGCTGTCCCAGTGTCCCATGGAAGGGGGAACAAGCTTGTTTCCTGGTGCTCTGGAGGGGAGGACTCGAACCCATGGCTTCAAGTTATGAGGAAGGAGATTCTGACTAAACATCAGGAAAAACTTTCTGACAGGAAGAGCAGTTTGACAGTGGAACAGTCTCCCTCAGGAGGTGGTGGACTCTCCTTCCCTGGAGGTTTTTAAGCAGAGGTTGGGTGTCCACCTGTCATGGATGCTTTAGATGAGATTCCTGCATTGCAGGGGGTTGGTCTAGAAGACCCCTGGGGGTCCCTTCCAACTCTAGGATTCTAGGATTCTATGTGTACAGTGGTACCTCAGGATTAGATACGCTTCAGGTTACAGACGCTTCAGGTTAAGAACTCCGCTAACCCAGAAATAGCACTTCAGGTTAAGAACTTTGCTTCAGGATAGGAACAGAAATCGTGCTCTGGCAGCGTAGCAGCAGTGGGAGGTCCCCTTAGCTAAAGTGGTGCTTCAGGTTAAGAACAGTTTCAGGTTAAGAACGGACCTCCAGAACGAATTCAGTTCTTAACCCGAGGTACCACTGTACTGTAAAAAGGAGGCAGATAAACTCCTCATTCCTGCATCGCCCATTAGACTGTGCAATAGAGCTGATTCCCAGGCTGCAGATTCTCAACTCTGGGAACGTGGGCTGGTTGCTCCATGGGAGGTTCTGGACAAAAATCTCCAGCAGGGCTCATCCACCTTTCCACTGCTTGTGGGGACACCCATGCTCTTTGTAAAAAAAACAAGCACAGAGGAGCGGAGATCTTGCACTGACTTGAAAAACCTCAACCAGGTCCTGCTGCCCAACCACTACCTGCCGTCAGTAAACTGCAGAAGCTTTTTCTGGGCTTTTGTGCAGATTGTGCAAAGTCAATTTTGCCACTGAGTGTGTCCTGGAAAAGGATCCGTGGCCAACCCCACCTGCACGCCAGAGATCCTTCTTCGTGTGCCTCCTCCACAGGAGGGTGGCAACACGAGGACAGGGACTTTTCTGCAGTGGCTCCCCATCCGTGGAATGCTCTCCCCAAGGAGGCTCGCCTGGCACCTTCAGTATGCATCTTTAAGAGCATGGTGAAAACGCTCCTCTCCAACAAGGCCTTTGGCGGATTGACATCCAAAGCGCGTTTATATGTGTTGTGCAAGGGGGATTATTGGTTTGTGTTTGTTCTTATTTGTATAATGTATTTTACAGATTTTATATTGCAATTTTATGTTGTGAATCACCCTGATATCTGTGGGTATAGGGTGGTATGCAAATTATTATTATTATTAATAATAATAATAATAATAATCAATGCCACCCTGATGAATATACCTGTAAGCCAGATACGTTTACAAACACACACTTGTTGCCTTCACAGCGCATATGTTTCACTGCAGAGATATGCATGTGAAATAATGTTTCTGCACACTTGGAGTTAGCCACAGTCGGAGGCAACGATGCTTCAGAATTCCAGTTGCTGGAAGCTACAGGGGGAGGGGAGAGTTGTTCTTGAACTCAGCTCCTGCTTGCAGGCTTCCCTTGGGGGCTTCTGGCTGGCCACTGTGAGAACAGGATGCCGGACTGGGTAGCTCCGTTGGTTAGAGCGTGGTGCTGCAATAATGCCAAGGTTGCAGGTTTGAGCCCCATATAGGACAGCTGCATTGCAGGGGGTTGGACTAGATGACCCTCGGGGCCCTTCCAACTCTTCAGTTCTATGATTCTGTGACTAGATGAGCCGCTGGCCTGATCCAGGAGGGCTCTTCATATGTTTGTTAAATACACAACTTGAAAGGAGACCTAGTCAGTCAATTATTCAACATTAGCAGGTTCACAACAGCAACTCCAACTGTGGAAAAGACAAAAAACCCGCCCAAAACTCTGCTAAATATAACTTCCCTTTTCGCGAGCTTATTTCTGATTGGAGCGTTCGCCTGCCCATACGCTACTGTGATTGGTCAGGTCATGCCAGGCGACGTGCCCTGATTGGAGGCCAAACGGCCCCTAGTGATTGCAGACGCACACATAACAACATTTTTATGTTCTTACAGCATAAATAAAACATAAAATATGGGAATCTTTGCTGAGCTGTTTTAGAAAGAGCAGAGAGATTAGCATCCTGTTTTGCAATGAAAAGCCACCCAAGCAAAAGATGGAAATGGACAGCCAGGAAAACAACACACTCTTCCTGACTTTTGGTTTCCGGTTCTTTCTAACCATGTGAATTCTCAGAAATGGCCCATGGCAGATCACTTTCGCTTTCCCTGATCCCCAAAGCAAACAAACCACACACACACACACATTTAAAAAAGAAACAAACACAGGCAGGATTTGGATGAAGAACTGCAGTTGAGAACTTGCTGGAGTGCAGGGTGGAAAAGTTGAAGTGTAGAACATTTATAATATGCAGGAAATATGCTGAAACCAAGGGGGGAACCATGGAGGGGAGGAGGGGAAGTCAAAGGTGAAATGGATGTGGACCTGCAAAGTATGTTTCCTCTTGTAAACTTCTGAAATTCAGAATTTATTTATTTCTTTAAGATATAATGCAGTAGAAAAGTTACAGGTGGGTAGCCGTGTTGGTCTGCCATAGTCAAAACAAAATCGAAAATTCTTTCCTAGTAGCACCTTAGAGACCAACTGAGTTTGTTCTTGGTATGAGCTTTCGTGTGCATGCACACTTCTTCAGATACACTGAAACAGAAGTCACCAGATCCTTAAATATAGTGAGGGAGTGGGGAGGGGTATTACTCAGAAGGCTGTAATTAAGAGTCTTGCTGTCTTAATACAAAGAAATTTCAGAAATAGACTGGAAAGAGAAGTGGCTGAATTGCAACTAATCACCAAACTTAAAACCATGGAGAAACCTGGTCTGAACAAAGACATTGGATTCTTATCTCATTATACATAACAAAGCTATCTTTAGCCATCTCACCCCTTGCCTTTCCCTGCAAGACTAATTACAGCCGTTTCAACAGGTTTTCCACACCTATCAGCTGATCACCCATTCCCACCACCCTTCTGAGTAATACCCCGTCCCCACTCCCTCACTATATTTAAGGATCTGGTGACTTCTGTTTCAGTGTATCTGAAGAAGTGTGCATGCACACGAAAGCTCATACCAAGAACAAACTCAGTTGGTCTCTAAGGTGCTACTGGAAGGAATTTTCGATTTTGCAGTAGAAAAGGTTTGTGGGAAAACGCAATGGAAGGCGGGGTGGGAAGTCAATTTATGAGACAATAATAATAAAAATTCCTTCCAGTAGCACCTTAGAGTCCAACAAAGTTTGTTCTTGGTATGAGCTTTCGTGTGCATGCACACTTCTTCAGATACACTGAAACAGAAGTCACCAGACCCTTATATATAGTGAGAGGGTGGGGAGGGGTATTACTCAGAAGGGTGGTGGGAATGGGTGATTGGCTGATAGGTGTGGTGAACCTGTTGACGACTGACAACGACTGCAATTGGTCTTACAGGAAAAAGCAAGGGATGAGATGGCTAATAATAATAATAATAATAATAATAAAATTTTTATTTATACCCCGCCCTTCCCAGCCAAAAACCGGGCTCAGGGCGGCTAACACTAATTAAAATCACAGCAAAGAACATAAACACAATCAATTTAAAATAACAGATTAAAATACAAATTTAAAAATTCAATATTAAAACTGCGGTCTCAATTTCAAAAATAACCCACCAATAAAAGAATGAAGCATAAATATTAAACAGAAACCAACCCAAAGGCCAGGTGGAACAGCTCCGTCTTGCAGGCCCTGCGGAAAGATGCCAAATCCCGCAGGGCCCTGGTCTCTTGTGATAGACTGTTCCACCAAGTCGGGGCCAATACTGAGAAGGCCCTGGCCCTAGTTGAGGCCAACCTAGCATCTTTGTTGCTCGGGACCTCCAAAAGATTATTATTTGAGGACCTTAAGGTCCTACACGGGACATACCAGGAGAGGCGGTCCCTTAGGTACGAGGGTCCTAAGCCGCATAGGGCTTTAAAGGTCAAAACCAGCACCTTAAACCTGACCCTGTACTCCACCGGGAGCCAGTGCAGCTGGTAAAGCACTGGATGAATGTGGTCCCGCGGCAAAGACCCGGTAAGGAGCCTCGCCGCGGCATTCTGCACCCGCTGGAGTTTCTGGGTCAGCTTTCAGGGGCAGCCCCGCGTAGAGCGAGTTACCATAATCAAGTCTGGAGGTGACCGTCGCATGGATCACTGTGGCCAGATCAGGGCAAGAGAGGTAGGGGGCGGAGATGGAAAAATGCCACCTTTGCTGTAGCTGTAACCTGCGCCTCCATAGAAAGTGAGGCGTCAAAGGTTACACCCAAACTCTTGACAGAAGGCGCTGGCACTAATTGGGCCCCCGCAAGAGATGGGAGTTGGCCTCCCCAGGGGCGTTCCTAGCCCCTTGGCCGCCCGGGGCAGGAAGCCAAGAGGCACCCCTGGGGGCGGGGCATCGTGCCGTGTGCGTGCGTCATGACGTCATGACTCACGTTCACAGCGCAACGCCACGCCCCAGGAAAAAAGAAAGGAACGTAGCAGGCGCTTGAGAGCGCCCGCTTTGCTCCCCCCCTTCCCTTTCGGCTTCTTTCAGCGCCGAAAGGGGAGAAAAAAAGGAAGCGAAGCGGCGTGTTTAAGCGCCGGCTTTGCTTCCCTGCCCGCTTTCTCTTTCAGCGCTAGCTGGGCTGTGACTCTGCAGCGCAGCCAGCGCCGAAAGAAGCCGAAAGGGAAAGGGGGGAGCAAAGCCGGCGCTTAAACGCGCCGCTTTGCTTCCTTTTTTCGCCCCTTTCGGCTGCTTCTTTCACCGTTGGCTGGGCTGCGACTACACAGCCCAGCCAGCGCCGAAAGGGGAGAAAAAAAGGAAGTGAAGCGGCGCGTTCAAGCGCTGGCTTCGCTTCCCCGCCCGCTTTCTCTTTCGGCCGCCGTTCGTTCCGTCGCCCCGGGAGCAGCAGCACCGCACACACTGTGCGCTGCTGCTCCCACGGCGACGGAGCGAGCGGCGGTGCGTGGGGGTGACAAGCGGCGGCCCCTCCCACCACTCCCCAGTGCACCACCGCTTGTCACCCCCCCGGGAGGAGCAGCGCTGCACGGACGGGGTGTCGCTCGCCGAGCGAGCACCCCGTCCGTGCAGCGCTGCTGCTCCGGGGCCCTGACGGAGGGAGCGGCGGCGCGGTGGGAGTGGGGAGGGGCCGCCGCTTAAAAGTCACCCCAACCCGCCGCTTATCACCCTGTCACTGGGGGCGTACCGCCCCTACCGCCCCTCCCCAACGACGCCCCTGGGCCTCCCAACCCCATGTCGTCCTGACCCAGCCAGAGGACCTCTGTCTTCGAAGGGTTTAACTTCAACCGCAGCTCCCACGCATCCATGCAGGCAGCATCTCCCTCCCCCACCCCACTCCCCAGTCTTCCATCCGTGCAGGCAGCATCTCCCTCCACCCCAGTCTTCCATCCTGCAGCCAGTGCAGGCAGTCCCCAGTCTTCCATCCGTGCAGGCAGCATCTCCCTCCCCCACCCCAGTCTTCCATCCACCGAGTCAGGGCAGGCAGCATCTCCCTCCCCCACCCTACTCCCCAGTCCATGCAGGCAGCAACCCCAGTCTTCCATCCATGCAGGCAGCATCTCCCTCCCCCACCCCAGTCTTCCATCCATGGCATCTCCCTCCCCCACCCCAGTGCAGGCAGTCATCAGCATATTGATGACAGCATCTCCCTCCCCCACCCCAGTCTTCCATCCATGCCGAAACTCCGCAGCATCTCCTTCCCCCACAGTCTTCCATCTGGGCAGTCTTCCAGCAGGGCATCTCCCTCCCCCACCCCGTCTTCCATCCATGCAGGCAGATATTAAGCATCTCCTTCCCCCAAGCATCAGGGGAAAGGATTGTGCCCTGCAGGCAACTCCCCCACCCCACACCAAGGCAGTGTCGCGGCGACAACTCCCTCCCTAGCGCCACTCTCTGTCCCCGACCTGAGCATCTCCCTCCCCCACCCCATATCCAAGGCATCTCCCTCCTCTACCCCAGCATGCAGCCATTGTGCAGGCAGCATCTCCCTCCCCCACCCCAGTCTTACCATCCATGCAGGCAGCATCTCCTTCCCTCACACCAGTCTTCCATCTATGCAGGCAGCATCTCTCTCCCCCACCCTACTCCCCAGTTTTCCATCCGTGCAGGCAGCATCTCCCTCCCCCACCCCAGTCTTCCATCCATGCAGGCAGCATCTCTCTCCCCCACCCCACTCCCCAGTCTTCCCTCTGTGAAAGTACGGTAGCATTTATTACTACTCAGGAGGAGGAGGCGGCAGCAGCAGCAGCAAGATGAACATTTGGGGATGGTGTGAATTACTGGTAGGTAGGTTTGACTTTAAATGGAAATTGAATCAGATTTCTCCCTCATTCCTACCTCATATGAAAGCCCCCAGAGCTCTCTGTAATGAACAAAAAAGAAGAACGTCCCACTTCTTTTGCCTTTATTAAAATAATTGTGTAGGTCCAAACCATACTGTCCTTAGAGCTAAGGGACTCGATGTGGGAAGCTCATATATTTCCATACTAGGGGATAAAGTCTCTCCTCATTTGTTAATGACAGTGATGGTGGTTCTTAATGCCACTGTTGACTGCTGTTCACTTTACATTGTTGAAATATTATTCTGATATACTGGTAGTTTATTAAATAGTTTAGTTAGTACAACATTTGATTCAGAATATTTTTTTCTTGTTTTCCTCCTCCAGTTGCGCTGTCTACGGAAATTGATTCGTTATTCTGGAGTTAGAAAAAAGAGCGTACATGTCATTTCCATTCATATCTGATTTGGACATTTAAAAAATTGTAGTCATTATCAGTACAAATTACTCATTGTGCAAAACATCTCTTGAAAATGAGATATTAACTCTGAAAAATGACATTTTTCTGAGGGCCCGTGCAGAAGAATCATCATTTTGGAAATTTGTGCCTAGACAGAAATTTCCAAATTTGAGAAGATGCAGGAAATTTTACACTCATGTTTTGGTTCTACTTATTTGTGTGAATCTGCATTTTCATATTTAAAAATGATGAAGAGTAAGCAACGTTCAAACATGACAGATGAGCACCTTAAGGATTCCCTGAAGCTGGCCCTGACACAGTACTCGCCTGATATCAAACAGTTGGTGACGTGGACGTCACACTAACAATGGACAAAGGCATGTATTTTTTAAGAAATATTGATAGGTAGGTAAAAGGAGTGGGTAAAGGAGTTTGTGCGGCGTACAGATTTGGGAGTGCTTTTATGCTCTCTCTAAAATTAGTTTCTGTTGTCCCCTTACCCAGCCTCTCCTCTCTAAAAAAGTACGGAAGATTCGAAACTGGGCGGTAATTGGACCCCTGATCTAAAGGATCTAAGGATGTTTTCTTTAAGAGCGGACGCACCACTGCCTCCTTCAATTCCTGTGGGAAAGTCCCCGTGCCAAGGGACAAATTTATGATCTGTTATGTACTGAGTTGAATAGGATCCAAAATGCACCAGTCTGATTGGTCTTAGAACAATAGGATTGAGATGCCAGTGGCATACTTTTCCCAGACACTCGCCGCAGCCGAGCGGAACTACTTGCAAATCGACAAGGAAGGTCTGGCAATCGTGAAGGGAGTAAAAAAATTCCATGATTTCTTGTACGGGCGGCCCTTTACCGTGGTGACTGACACAAGCCATTGCTTGGTTTGCTTTGCCCCCGAAAAGCAGACCCCCCAAGTGCTGATCCCTCGCGTCCTCATGTGGTTAATTTTCCTTGCCGGCTACCAGTATGCACTGATTAGGCGCCCTAGGGAAAGCGATGGGCCACGCAGACGCCCTCAGCAGGCTACCACTACCAGAAACAGGCCCCGACCCAGCACCCGCACAAGAGGTTATGAGCCTGGAGCTGCTTCCCGACCGCCCTATTCAGGCACAAGAAGTTGCACACCATTCCAAGAAAGATAGGGTCATCTCCCGGGTCCTGGACTGGGTGTGGAGGGGATGGCCCAGCAGCAGCCCCGGGCCAGAATTCGCTGGCTACACAACCCGTAAACATGAACTGTCGGCCCACAAGGGGTGCCTGTTATGGGGAAGCAGGGTCGTCGTTCCTGAGCCCCTTCGCAAAAGGGTCCTTACAGCCCTACACGAGACACACCCAGGGGTAGTGAGAATGAAGGCCCTCGCCAGGAGTTATGTATGGTGGCCAGGGATTGACGGAGAGATAGAGACCTGGGTCAAACACTGCCAGGCCTGCCAAGAATCCCGCCCAGATCCCCCAAGGGTCCCCAGTGCAGTCCTGGGAGTCCGCCCGAGCACCATGGTCACGCCTGCACATGGACTTCGCGGGCCCCTTCCAGGGGAAAACATTCTTCATAGTGGTGGACTCCTACACCAAATGGCTGGAAGTCGCACTGGTACCATCCACTTCTACGTCCGCAGCCATCCGGGTACTACGCAGGCTGTTTGCAACCCATGGACTCCCTGACACTCTCGTCTCAGACAACGGAACCGCATTTACGTCAGAAGAATTCCAGACCTTCACAGCGCAGAATGCCATCCGCCACATCCGCTCAGCACCATTCCACCCTGCCACCAATGGCCAAGCAGAGCGCATGGTGCGGACCACCAAGGACACCCTACGCCGCATGACGCAAGGGGACTGGGAGTACCGCCTTGCCACATTCCTTCTAGCACAGCACAGCACCCCCAGCTCAACGACTGGCCGGAGCCCCGCTGAACTACTAATGGGCCGGCGCCTCGCAATCAGACTGGACCGCCTCCACCCCGACAGAGCTCAGGATGAGGTAGTGGTGGGTGAAGGCAGGAACCCCCGGACCTTTGTGGCCCAGGATCCAGTGTACGCAAAGAATTTTGGGGCTGGCCCGGCATGGGTACCCGCCACAGTCACCAGGGTGACTGGCCCCGTGTCATACGAGGTGCTAACAGAGGGGGGACAATGCTGGCGCCGCCACTGCGACCAGCTACGGCGACGATTCCCAGGAGAAAACCAGGAGGAGGACAGGTCAGAGGAGTCCCAAGGGAACAGTGGGGCATTGAGACCCGTAGAGCAGGAGGGGCCGGCAGGGGAGGCAGAATCAGTAAATACTGAGAGGACCCGCGAGGCCGAAAGGGCACCGGAACCAGAGCCACGACAGAGCGAGCTGGTTGCGCCAGACCAAACAGCCCCATCACAACCAGCAGCCTCGGAACACGAGCCAGAACCAGAACCCCTGACCAGGGAACAGCCCAGGCCGCAACGCACACGTAGGCGGCCAGCGTACCTTGAGGACTATGGATGCAACCTCCCAGGCAGGACTGGAACTTAGAGGGGAGGGGTGTTATGTACTGAGTTGAATAGGATCCAAACTGCAGCAGTCTGATTGGTCCTAGAACAATAGGATTGAGATTGCAGCAGTCTGACTGGTCCCAGAACAATAGGATTGAGATTGCAGCAGTCTGATTGGTCCCAGAACAATAGGAGTGAGATTGCAGCAGTCTGATTGGTCCGCAGGAGCCACCCAATCCAGCTCCAGGTGGAAGTGAATCCACATTCCGATTGGCATACAGGAGTATCCCGGAATTAGCCAATCATGTGTTGCCCATTGTGTAAATAGTGTATATAAAGCAAACGTTTTGGGGGAACTGCATTCCTCATTACTATGAGCTGAATAAAGAGCATGAAAGTCACACTGGACTCCGAGTATATTTCATGATCTCACCCAGGGGGCCTGTACCTCGTCTGGACACGCTCTAATCAGCCAAGACGGGCACGGGTCAAGGGGGCAAGTGGTGGGCCTTCCAGCTTCGGAGGAATCTGTCTACATCGGCCAAGGGAGTATCCGATCAAAGTGGTCCAATACTGGACCCGAGGACAGTCGAGGGGCCTCCATTATTGTATCCAAATTGGCAGGGAGGTCACGGCGGAGCAGCAAGACTTTCTCCGCAAAAAAGCTCGCAAATGCCTCACAGCTATGAGTCGAATTTGTATTTAAACTTTGGTTGTTCCTCTAGGGTTGTTAAAGACCTAATTATTCTAAAGAGTTGTGCTGGGCGAGAGCTAGCAGATGCAATGGAAGCTGAGAAGTAAGACTTCTTTGCCGCCTTCATTGCCATCTCATAGGTTTTCATAAGCATCCTATAAGATGTTCTTGAGGCTCCGTCGCGAGCACGCCGCCATACTCGCTCTAGCCATCTGAGCTCCCGCTTCATTTTCCGGAGCTCCTCAGTAAACCAAGGGGTCCGGTTTCGGCGGGGTCGCAGAGGGCGTTTGGGCGCTATACATGATATAGCCATTTTTAGTCATCTCACCCCTTGCTTTCTCCTGTAAGACCAATTGCAGTCATCAACAGGTTCACCACACCCATCAGCCAATCCCCCATTCCCACCCCCTTCTGAGTAATACCCCTCCCCACCCTCTCACTATATATAAGGGTCTGGTGACTTCTGTTTCAGAGTATCTGAAGAAGCGTGCATGCACACGAAAGCTCATACCAAGAACAAACTTAGTTGGTCTCTAAGGCGCTACGGGAAGGAATTTTTTAATTATTATCTCAGAGTGACATCTAGCAGCCCTGGAGGGAACTGCAAGGAATGACATTGAGCACAGTTTTGAAATTAGTAGTAGTAGTAGTTTGTTATTTATACCCCGTCCATCTGGCAGGGTTTCCCCAGCCACCCTTGGTGGCTTATACCACATAAACAACTGTAAAACATTCGACATTAAAGGCACAGGCTGGAGAGAGCAACTGACACCTGCATCAGGTTCGTTCCCAGGCACAGTTTAAATTCCTCAGCAAGGTGATGAAAAAGCAGAGACATCACCTTGCCGACAAAGGTCCGTATAGCTATGGTTTTCCCAGTAGTAATGTACGGAAGTGAGAGCTGGACCATAAAGAAGGCTGATCGCCGAAGAATTGATGCTTTTGAATTATGGTGCTGGAGGAGACTCTTGAGAGTCCCATGGGCTGCAAGAAGATCAAACCTATCCATTCTTAAAGAAATAAGCCCTGAGTGCTCACTAGAAGGACAGATCCTGAAGCCCAGCGACTTCTCCTGTTTTTTGGGTATATTTATTCCTTCTGCTACTGTTGTTTCACTTAACTTCATAATCTCTTTTGTTATTCTACTTCTTAAATTGTAAGTGTGTGACATTGCAACTGGTGACATTTCAGATGCTCCAATAAATGAAGAAGACAGCGGCCAGGGGTTTCCCTTGTGTTGCTCACTTGGAAAGAGCATCACTGGGTACCAATCCGCTTCTGACCCCTTTCCAAAGTGCTGGTGTTTACCTCTAAGAACTTGGGGCTCCAAGGCACGGAGAAGCATTCCAAGGTCATCCAAGGAGCTCCTTCTTCTCTTGATGCCTCCCCTGCTAAGAAGGTTAAGAAGAGCTCTGCAGGATCAGGCCCAAGGGGGGCAGTCCAGCATCCTCTTCCCACAGGGACTGATCAGATGCCCCCAAGGGAAGCCCGCAAACAACATGGACTATGGATTGTCTCAATAGCTAGAGGCAGCAATGCCTCTGAATCCTAGTTGCTGGAAGCCGCAGGATGGCAGAGGACTCATGTGCTCACATCCTGCTTGCTGGCTTCCTACAGGCCAGAGGGTTTCAACCTTTGTGAGTCCACGGCTCCCTTGGCCAACTACCTTTCTTTCTGCGGCTCCCCTGTGGGGCTCAGTTATGCCACCCCTTGCCTGCAGAGCCAGCAGCCCCTCACCCCTTTTCGAACCCCCTCCCTTGTGCAGTGTTCCCTGAGCCTCCTCTCCTCCCCTCTCCTCCTTGGGAGTCCTCTGGGCATCCGCTGCCGCCGCCCCTGGTCTCTGAGCTGCCCCAAAGAGAGGTGCCCCCTCACCCTTCCACACAGGGGCCTGGGACTTGTCTGTCCATTCCCAACAGCAAGGGCTGGGGGACTGGCTGGCTGGGCTCCCTCGCCCGCTTGCTTGCTTACTCCGAAGCCGCCTCAACTCCTGGCACCCAGCACCCCCTGACCAGCCCCAGAGGCACCATTCGCCTGTGGAGCTTGTAGCCAGGGCTGCTGCAACAAACAGCCACGCAAGCAAGAGACAAGAGAGGGCATCAGAGGAGGGAGGGAGGGAAAGAAGGCCAGAGGCCAGTGTTGCCAGCAGCACCCCTGACCATCCTTCAAGGCACCCCAGGGTGAAATGGCACACTGGCTGAAAACCACTGGCTTAAGGCAGTTGGATGACCATTGTGAGAATGGATTGCTGGACTTACAGCCATTTCCCATGAGTTACTTGCACTAGATTACTCTCCGTTCAACAGCCTAACAGCCCATGGATAGAAACCGGTGGTCAGGGATGATGGGAATTGTAGTCCAAAAGCAGCTGGAGACCCGCATTTGGGAACCCCTGGGGAGTGTGTCAGACTAGGAAGGACCTGAGAGCTCAGGGTTCAGATCCCCACCACTCAGCCATGAATCTCACTGGGTGACCTCGGGCCAGTCACTCACTCTCCGCTTAGCCTACCTCACAGGGTTGTTGTGAGGATAAAATGGAGAGGGAGAGAATTATGTACCCCAACTTAAGCTCCTTGGAGGAAAAGGTGGGATATAAATGTAATTAATAAAGAAATAAACTCTGGTGTGGCAAGATGAGCAACATAACTAACTTGGAAGGTTAGAGTTCAATGAGAGGCAGTAGTGGTTCAAATGTCAGGCCCAGTACTGGGAGAGCTGGGTTCGAATCCCCGCCACTCAGCCATGAAGCTCACTGGGTGATCTTGGGCCAGTCGCTGCCTCTCAGCACAACCTCCCTCGCAGGGTTGTTGTTGTTGTGAGGATGAGGTTGAGAGGGGGAGAACCATGCCTGCTACCTCCAGCTCCTCGGCAGATAAGTGAGGTATAAATGTCATTGATAGATCAAATAGAGAAAAATGAGGGAATTCTCCCTCCAATGCCATTTGTTCCTCTGGATTAGCTGTTGATTCTTTCCACAGCACAGAGACAACCATCCCCTCCTCATTCCTTTAGATCCAGCCAGCTATTATTGTTTCCAAAGGCACAGATACTGGGGGCGGCTGGAAAACTTGCCAGCCCCACAAATGCCACGATCACAGAACTAAGACAGCATGACAAAATCACTGTGGGAATGCTTAGGAGTGTGGATGATGATATATTATTTTATATATCTCATCCCAGCTTGTGTTAACAAGCTCCAAACTTAGCAGAGTTCCATTCCCTTTCTAAAACACAGCAGAGACGGTTGCACAGGCTTGCTAAAGCCTCTATAAGAAATATATATTCCTGGTATATTCCCCTTCTTCCCTCTTAAAATATAGACACAACACAGTGCTCTTTATAAAAGATATAGAAAGAGTTTACTTACAGTCATTCTGAGTTACAGTACAGGCTCAGAGAGGCAGGCAGGCTTAGATAAAGGTATTTACATGTAGAAGCTAACTCCGTAAAGAAGCAGGCTTGACATCTGATGGGAGGGCGTTCAACAAGGCAGGCGCCACCACCGAGAAGGCCCTCTGCCTGGTTCCCTGTAACCTCACTTCTCGCAGGGAGGGAACTGCCAGGAGGGCCTGGGAGCTGGACCTCAGTG
Source organism: Lacerta bilineata (assembly GCA_900245895.1). Classification (NCBI taxonomy): domain Eukaryota; kingdom Metazoa; phylum Chordata; class Lepidosauria; order Squamata; family Lacertidae; genus Lacerta; species Lacerta bilineata. Next base: position 61,729 of record OFHV01003452.1, on the reverse strand, counting down.
TCCAGGCTGAATGATAGGGGTGGAGAATGTGGCCCTGGCGGAAGGAAGACCCTTGTGTGTTTGTGTGTGAGTTCAAAAGGGGGGGGGGATTATTTCCACATGTTCTGCTTTTCTCAGCCCTGCGCGACAAGCTGCACCTTCTGAGATTTCCACATTTGCACTGCTGAAGGCACAGGAACCACCCTCTCGCCCTAGAAGTGATGAACAGGATCTAGGAGCCACTATGTAAGACGAGCCCAATATTTGGGTCCGGCCAGGGACCCACCTAGTCCAGCATCCTGCCTCACGGTGGGCAACCAGAATCCTCTTCTGGGCAGCCCACAAGCAGGAGCTGAGTATAACAGCCGCACTCTCCTCACCCGTGATTCCCAAACATTGGCATTCAGAGGCGATTGGAGACTCTGCTGCGTTAAGGATATGTGGTTCCAGTCACAAATAAATACAACCTGAGCGTGGGATGGAGGGGCTTGCAGTATGAGCACCCCAAGAAATCTTGCTCCCCCAGTTTGGGTCCAGTACAGAGCAAGGCGAGGGCTTACTGGGATAGCTAAGTTGGGAGAGATCTCAGGGACATGGGTTCAAGCCCCACACTGGGGAGAAGATTCCTGTGTTAATAGGGGGTTGGACTAGATGGCCCTCGGGGTCCCTTCCAACTCTGCCATTCTATGATTCTTTGTTTTTCTGGGCAAGTCCCTGCGGGCAGGCATCCCGTGCTCAATGGGCTCTGGTCAAGTCAGGCTGAGACAGACCCAGATTGCCACAGGTTTTTGGGTGAGGGGAAGGGCTGTCAGGAAGATAGAAGCAGGTCTATTGCAGTGGTTCTCAAACTTTTTACTCTGGGCTACACTTTCAGAAGAAAATATTTGCTCACATTGGTTGCAGGCAAACAGCCTGTACAGTGGTACCTCTACTTACAGTCACCTCCAGTTACGTATCCTTCAGGATACGTACGCGGCAAAGCTGGAAGTGTTTTTCCGGGTTTTGCCATGCGCACATGCGCAGAAACGCTCTACACACCACGCACATGTGCAGAAGCGGCACTTCCAGTTGTGAATTCCTCGGGATCTGACCAGAGCTCCGGAACGGATCCCGCGTGCAACCGGAGGTAGCACTGTAGTTCCTGGGCCTTGCCAATAAAATTCAGGAGCCAGGAGGAGATAAGAGTCCAATGATTTTATTACTTTCCAAGCAATAGGTTCAGCAGGATCAGTTCCACAAAGACTGAACCCCACCCAAAGGCCCGGGGGGGGGTTACTTACAGGTTTATTACACAAAGCATTAAAATTTCCTCCAATCATATGCATAGAAACATTTCTCATTACCTCATTCAAGGAAGCAAACTAGCTGTTGTTAACCAAAAACTCATTTAGATACAGTTACAGGTAGGTAGCCGTGTTGGTCTGCCGTAGTCGAAACAAAATAAAAAAAATTCCTTCCAGTAGCACCTTAGAGACCAACTAAGTTTGTTCTTGGTATGAGCTTTCGTGTGCATGCACACTTCTTCAGATACACTGAAAGATACTTCTGTGAGAAACATTCAGGATTGGCCCTGTACATAATAAATCCAGTTTGCAGCAGACTAAAACTTACAAATAACTTAAGCCTTAACTCCACCAAGACTTAAGCCAACTCCACCAAGAGCTGTCCTTTTCAAATTGTTCTGCGGTGTACATGGGTGTACTGCCATTGAGTTCCACCAAGCCATCAATCATCTCAATGAGCTCCTTCACCTGAATCTCATTTTTCTTCTCTATCAGCCACATTATTAAAAGCAATCAATCGTCTTTTGGACATCTCAATCAGATCCTTCAGGTGCCCCTGAGCGCCTTCTAAGAACTTCTCTATGGTTGAACCATTCCTGTCTAACTCATCTTTATAGGTGAATAAAAGAATCAGATGCTTCTTTCCTTCACCCTTGAAGAGGCTTTTTCACTTGCTGAAATGTTTCCTGGTCCTCCTTTCTGATCTGCCGACTTTTATCACAACAAGGATGGCGTGGAGTCCAGGATAGACCATACCAACACACTTCTTCAGCTCTTCTCGCGTGAAGTGTTTCTTATTTGTTGTATCAAAGAACCCAGGTGTGTCCACAACAACAATTCTCCTGCCATCTACAGTGGCTTCTCTTCTTTCGCAGTCCTTGGTTGTTGAATCAGAAGAACATGTGCTTTTAAATTTCTCAGCCCCCAGGATGGTGTTTCCCGTTGCGCTCTTCCCGCATCCGGTTTTGCCAACGAGCAGAATTCTCAATTCTTCTTCTGTTCTGGCTAAATAAGAGATAGTAATAAGGCTTACAAATGTTTCACAGGTGTGCTACTTATTAGTTACCTAATATTTTTTACAAGAAAGGAGATTCTGATTAAATGTCAGGAAGAACTTTCTGGTGCCAAGAGCTGCTTGACAGTGAAATGGATGCCCTTGGAAGGTGGACTTACCTTCCATGGAGGTTTCTAAGCAGAGGTTGGCTAGTCATGTGCCACGGGTGCTGTAGTTACCATTCCTGCGTTGCAGGGGGTTGGACTAGAGGACCCTTGGGTTCCCTTCCAATTCTGCAAGGGACATTCCCCACCCCTATTTCTCTTGCCAGCTGAGGGTGCACAGAAAATGTGTCAGGGTGTATCCTTCCAGTGGGCACCCTGACCACAGTTTCTACCCTCAGCATGATCCAAGGAGAAGACCTGTTTGTGGCCACCTTGAAGTCATAAGCAAAGCATGCAGCATTTGTTTTGCTACCTGAGGATGGTCAATATCAGGAAAAGACTCACCTTTGGCCATGCTGCCTGTCACAGAAAGACAAATCGCCACTCAGAGTTCACAGCAGTCCAGAAATCCTGCATTAAAAACACCAAAAGTCATTTGCAGAACTCCTGGGGGACTCTCAGTTTCTCTCCAGAGACTTTCCTGCTACTGGACTCCTTGGACAAAAACAAAGTTTGGGGAATACGTAAACAGGTCCTCTCTGATACCTAAGACTGGAAGCGAAGGAACTTGGAGCAGGAAGCAACGTTCAAAGAGTTAAAAGTTGCTGGCCTTCTACCTTGGCTCCAGTGGAAACTGGAAGGACCAGAACTTAGAGGTCCCCTCATTCCTACTTGTTGTACAAGGCAAGAGCGTTTGCAAATAAGCTCAGTTCTCGGTAAACAGGGCTACAAATCAAACTCTAGACCGAATGATTTCACCTGAGAATGCCCCTTCTACAACTTGGCAGGCTGATTTTCTGCGTTTCTTAATTGTGCTATTTTACAACAGCAGAACAACGAACAGAGGAGGAGGAGGAAGAGGAGGTGCCTGCAAATCAGAGCCAGGACTTACGACCTTACAGGTTAATAATATAATAATAATAATAATAATAATAATAATAATAATAATTTATTTATACCCCACCCATCTGGCTGTTTTCCCAGCCACTCTGGGTGGCTCCCAACAGAATATTAAAAACAGAATAAAACATCAAACATTAAAAACTTCCCTAAGGGCTGCCTTCAGATGTCTTCTAAAAGATACCGTAGTTGTTTTTAGCCAGAGCTCACACTCCTGCACTTTAATGTCACACTGAAGAGGGAGCAAACTTGTTTTCTATTGCTCCAGAGGGCAGGACCCAAAGCAGTGGATTTGATTTACAAAAAGGGGGATTCTGACTAAGCCTTAGGAGGAACTTTCTGAAGGCAAGAGCTGTTTGATGGTGGAACAGACTCCATCAGAAGGTGGTGCAATCTCCTTTTTGGAGGTAGGGCATTTGTGGAAGCCTTTGCCACCAGACCTCTCCTTCGCACACCTCCAAAATGGGGGGGGATCCTTTGGCCATGGATTGTGGCCTCCTTTCCCCTTCCTTTTAGAGCATCACACAGGAGGGCAGACTTTGCCTCCAGCACCAACTACCCCTACAAAACCCAAGTGCAGAAGGCGTGTTGTGGCATTTGCAAAATATTTTTCCACCCCCCAATCCCCCTCCCAATTTCCTCCTGCAGGAGGGATCCCCACCTCTGCTTAATTCCACCAGAACAGCGGGGTGTTTTCACTACCTTGACTTCTGCTGGGCAGTTTTCTCAGCCGGGAGGTGTTCCTGGTCTGGCTGTTTCTCTCTGCAACTTCTGGCAGCCTCTGAGTCTGACGCAGGTTTTGAGTGTACATTAATAGCTGAAGGTTTGACATATGCTCAGCAGTGGAAAGTGAAAGTGTTTTCTTCTCAGCTGTTTCATCCAATTACACATCCGTAAAAGGAGAACGCAGGTGGCACTGTGGGTTAAACCAGTGTTTTTCAACCTTTTTTGGGCAAAGGCACACTTGTTTCATGAAAAAAATCACGAGGCACACCACCATTAGAAAATGTTAAAAATTTTAACTCTGTGCCTATATGGACTATATATAAAGTAATTTTTCAATTTTTCCCACGGCACGCCAGGCAACATCTCGCGGCACCCAAGCGGGTCGCGGAACAGTGGTTGAAAAACACTGGGTTAAACCACAGAGCCTAGGGCTTGCCAATCACAAGGTCGGCAGTTCGAATCCCTGTGACGAACCTAGCAGTTCGGAAGCACATCAAAGTGCAAATAGATAAATAGGTACTGCTCCGGCGGGAAGGTAAATGGCGTTTCCGTGCGCTGCTCTGGTTCGCCAGAAGCGGCTTAGTCATGCTGGCCACATGACCCGGAAGCTGTCTGCAGACAAACGCCGGCTCCCTCGGCCTATAGAGCGAGATTAGTGCCGCAACCCCAGAGTCGTCCAGGAAAACACAATAGCATCAAAAGAGCCCGGCTGGTGGATCAGGCAAAAGGGGTCTATCATAGTCCAGCAGCCTAATGGCTCTGGAAACAACATACCATGACAGGAAGCTCACAAGCAAGACGTAATGGGGTATTCAGAGGCATAGGAGGGAGCCTTATACAGAGTCAGACCATGTGCCATAGACGCATTACTGCCCTTGATCGGGACACTAGACTTCAGTTGAGGCAGCCTGGAATAGCATTAGCCCTTTTTGCTGCTGCATCACACTGTGGGCTCATGGGAAGCTTGTGGTCTGCTAAGGAAGGAACTGATCGACCGTCACCTCCCAACAGAAGAAAGCCAGTTGCTACCGGGATGCCATTCCATTCAAGATGCCGGACCACACCTGGAATCCTGTATCCCGTTCTGGGCAATACAGAAGGATATTGACAAGCTGGAAGGTGTGCAGAGGAAGGTGACAGAGATGATCAAGGGTCTGGAGACCAAGGCTTGGGAGGAACAGCTGATGAGGTTGGGGATGTTTAGCCTGGAAAAGCCCGATGGGGAATTGATAGAAGGCTCCTGTGGTTGATAATTCAATTACATGAAGGGTCAGCTGCCAGGGTGAGAATTACCCCTCCTGGCGACCTCACAAACTCTATACTGCTATTAATAGAGGAGTCCGTCAAGGATGTATTTTAGCCCCTTTTCTTTTTAATTTGTTTATTAGTGATATGACGGTGCCCCTGATGGAATATTAAGAAATTATCCATGCTCCCCACCTAGCCCATTACAGATGCCCCCTTTTACTTTATGCAGACGACGCAGTGATCCTATCCTTCTCAAGAGTTGGCCTTAGGAGAGCACTAAAAATCTTTAGTTCCTATTGTAAATCTAATCTCCTTACTTTATAAACCAAGTTAAGTCTAAGGTTTTAATTTTCTCTGAAAAGCCGGAAAACTTATAATTGGAGATTAGATGGGAAAGCTATTGACCAGGTCTTTAAATTTCAGTATCTGGGAGTCTTTCTCCAATATAACATGGTTGGAAGGCCTATTTGGCATATATTTCAAACAGAGCTAAAGCCCTTTCCTTTGCGCTTTTGCGCCTTTTCTTTTCAGACGGGGCTTTTCATATTCCATCTGCCCTAAAAGGTTTTCAAGGCCAAGGTGATCGCGACTTTGACATACGCGGTCTCAATATGGGGGAGCACTGTAAATCTAACCCCTCTGGAGGTAATTCAAAACCTTAGAAAATACTTTATGGAAACGCATCCTCTATTACTGGTTGATGTTATGGCATAGACTCCCAAACCTCCACTTGATACGGTGTCTCTGGAGAGATGATTTCTCCAGCCCTTGGGCAAAAGTCATACACTCGAAATTTGTGTCCTTTGGGTTATCCCCATCCGAATTATTAAAATTGGACTTAGCCTCAGCCAAGAGAACTGTTATCCAAAAATTAGAGGAGATTGATCTCCAACATAATATCACGATGGGCAGTGGTACCTGCTCACCGATAAATCTTGGCTTAACACCATCACTGAAACTACCATCTTACTTAACTACTCTATCCGTTGCGACATACAGGTATGCCTTCATAAAGGCCAGATTCAATGCTTTCCCGTCAAACGTCATGGGTAACAGACTCTCCAACGGCCAGATTTCACTTCTATGCGACTGTGATAGTGGTTCTATAGAATCCTTGAATCATATAATCTTTTGTTGTCCATTCACATCTGGCTGCTCGGACCAGGTTTCTGTCTCCATTTTTATTGCGAACTGCGGGTGAAACTAAGGAAGCCCAATTAATATACTTACTGAACGATGAAGAGTCGAGCAGATCCCTTATGGTCGCTAGATTCCTGATCAATGTTTTATTTCATAAGAAGAGAAATGGATCACTTTATGATTTTGATAGCTCAGCTAAACCAAATAACCATTAATGGGAACCAGAACTTAGCTGTAAAATTATATTTTATTTGATAAGAGTCTAAATTAAGTTTTAGATGGACGAATGAATTTTATTGAATACAACTGTCTTATCCAACTGGAAATTTTGTATATATATAGAGGCTGTTTTAAATTGGAAAACTGTTTAAATTGTATCGGTTCAAATGTTACATGATGTATTGTTGTTATTGTTGTTTTGATATGGGCCAATGGCCGTAATAAAATTACTACTACTACTACTAGCCTGGAAAAGAGGAGACTGAGATGAGATAGGAGAGCCATCTTCAAATATCGGAAGGGCTGTGAACAAGCTTGTTTCCTGCTGCTCTGGAGGGGAGGACTCGAACCCATGGCTTCACGTTATGAGAAAGGAGATTCTGACTAAACATAAGGAAGAACTTTCTGACAGGAAGAGCAGTTTGACAGTGGAACAGTCTCCCTCAGGAAGTGGTGGACTCTCCTTCCCTGGAGGTTTTTATGCAGAGGTTGGATGGTCATCTGTCATGGCTGCTTGAGCTGAGATTCCTGCATTGCAGGGGGTTGGACTAGACAATCCCTGGGGGTCCCTTCCAACTCTACCATTCTAGGATTCTAGCATGCTGTGTGTACTGTAAAAAGGAGGCAGATAAACTCCTCATTCCTGCAACGCCCATTAGACTGTGCAATAGACCTGATTCCCAGGCTGCAGATCGCAAAGAGCAAGCTCTCTTCCACTGCTTGTGGGGACACCCATGCTGTTTGCAAAGCAAACAAACACAGAGGAGTGGAGAACTTGCACTGACTTGAGAAACCTCAACCAGATCCTGCTGCCCATCTGCCATCAGTAAACTGTAGTGTTTCTCCCCCACCTTTTTCTGGGCGTTTGTGCAGATTGTGCAGACTCAGTCTCGCCACTGAGTGTGTCCTGGGAAAGGATCTGTGGCCAACCCCACCTGTACGTGAGATATCCTTCCTTGTGTGCCTCCTCCTCAAGGGGTCCAGTGGGTGGCAACACTAGAACGGGGCCTTTTCTACAGTGGCTCCCTGTTTGGGTAATGCTCTCCCCAGGGAGGCTCACCTGGCACCTTCATTGTGCATCTTTAGGTGCCAGGCTCCTCTCCAACAAGGCCTTTGATGGATTGACATCCAGAATGTTTTTATATGTGTTGTGCAAGGGGGATTATTGGTTTTGGTTCGCATTTATATTATGTGTTTCATCATCATCATCATCATCATCAATGCCACCCTGATGAATATACCTGTATGCCAGATACGTTTACCAACACACACTTGTTGCCTTCACAGCGCATATGTTTCACTGCAGAGATATGCACGTGAAATAATGTTTCTGCACAGTTGGAGTTAGCCACAGTCGGAGGCAACGATGTTTCTGAATTCCAGTTGCTGGAAGCTACAGGGGGAGGGGAGAGTTGTTCTTGAACTCAGCTCCTGCTTCAGGCTTCCCTTGGGGGCATCTGGCTGGCCACTGTGAGAACAGGATGCCGGACTGGGTAGCTCTGTTGGTTAGAGCATGATGCTGCGATAATGCCAAGGTTGCAGGTTCAATCCCCATATAGGACAGCTGCATCGCAGGGGGTTGGACTAGATGACCCTCGGGACCCTTCCAACTCTTCAGTTCTATGATTCTGTGACTAGATGGGCCGCTGGCCTGATCCAGGAGGGCTCTTCATACGTTCTTATGTTCCTTACAGCATAAATGAAACATAAAACATGGGAATCTTTGCTGAGCTGTTTTGCAAAGAGCAGAGAGATTAGCACCCTGTTTTGCAATGAAAACCCCCCCAAGCAAAAGATGGAAATGGCCAGCAAGAAAAACAACACACCCTTCCTGACTTTTGGTTTCCGGTTCTTTCTAACCATGTGAATTCTCAGAAATGGCCCATGGCAGATCACTTTCGCTTTCCCTGATCCCAAAATAAACCAACAAACCAGCATACCACTGATACAAAACAGTTTAAAATTAACCCAGTTAAAACCATTAGTACCCTGTTTTGCATTGAAAGGTCACTCAAATGAAAGAAGGAAATGGACAGCAAGAAAAACAAGACACCCTCCCTGCCTGTTGGTTTCTGGACCTAGGCAGGGTCTTCTTTCTAACCATGTGAATTCTCAGAAATGGCCCATGGCAGATCACTTTCGCTTTCCCCAAAACCAACCAACCATGGAGAACCATGGAGGAGGGGAGGGGAAGTGGAATGTCAAATGGATGTGTACCTGGAAAGTATGTATCCTCTTGTGAACTTTTGAAATTCACATTTATTTATTTATTTATTTATTTATTTATTTATTTATTCTTAAAGATATAATGCAGTAGGAAAGGCTTGTGGGGAAACACAATGGAAGGCTGGGTGGGAAGTCAATTTATGAAACAATAATAGAAAAAAATTCCTTCCAGTAGCACCTTAGAGACCAACTAAGTTTGTTCTTGGTATGAGCTTTCGTGTGCACACACACTTCTTCAGATACCACACGAAACCCCATAGCAATAACTGTCTCTAAGGTCATACTGGAAGGAATTTATTTAGTATGTTTCACGTACGGCAGACCAACATGGCTACCTACCTGTATCTAGAATTATTAGACAATATAACTGTTGGATATGCAGATTATTATGAAATGTTTTTTACAAATGAACTTTAAATTATATTACCCCCACCCACCACCCAAAAAATTTTTTTACTGCCGCTTTTATCACCTGAGAAGAGGTAGCTCTGTTCCCATGGAGACAAATGGATGGGCCTTTTCCCACCTTACCTGGCTGGACCTCACGTCATCCTAGGATGGAGAATAACAGGTGAGTTGGGAGGCTGTGTATGGGAGATTCAGGTGTCAGAGCTCGGCTGATGCTGGAAGCAAGAGACACAGAGATCTGTCTTGCTCTGTGCTGGACCCAAAACTGACTTAGGGCTTTCCTGGAAAGCTAACGGGGAGGCAGGATCTGTTGGGGGGGGCAGGTTATTGCTGTGAGCCCCTCAAGACTCGTGGTCTCCATTGACCTTCATTCCTGGGCATTCCTGGAGTCTATTCCCTCTCAGAGACTGGAATGCACAGAACAACATTTCAGTGAATAGTCTATGAATCACACTGCCCAAAATACTGAATGCTCCCATGCATGATGAATAGACTGAACATGATTTCTGGAAAGGTTTGCACCTCTAGAGGTGGAAAGCAGGTAGCAGATCTTGCAGCATGATTTTGCATGAGTGATGAAAGGAGGGGGGGCTGAGAGAGGATCTCCCACCCCCTTCCTTGCCCAGCTGCAATACAACAGCCCTGCAGTGTTGCCTGTGGGTCTTATTCTCCAGGGGAGGGGGTTGCTGCCACTAAGCATGCTTTCAGCTCAGATGGAGAGAGACCTGGGATGCACCACAGCAATTACTTTTTAAAAAAAAGGTTCCTGCTGGCAGTGAAGCCTGCACTTTGGGGTCCAACAGGCACCCAAACAGCTGGGGAGAACGGGGCTAGCTTCCGGGCTGTCCTGGGCTGTTCTTGGTCTTCAGAACAACAGAGAATCTGGAATGACCTTCAACTGGGAGGCTGAATTACAGCAGCCTGCAAGGGCATAGAGACAGCTGCCTGCAGATCTGACAGGAAGGGCACTGGATTCAAGGCTGCTCTTGAAAGTGAAACTAGAAAGCATTTATCTCCGCGGAGTTCACAGCCCAGAGAGAGAGAAAGAGAGACGCAGGAGAAAGATTCCCTTAGCAGAGATGGACACACAATGGTAAGAAGGTGTTTAATTCCTTTTCATAAACTTTGCTATGGGAGGGTGGATTTGTACAGGCAATGCTGAAAATACCCGACCAAAATATCTAAAAAGATGCAGATGGAATTACAATGAGCAGACTTGCCCTTCTGGAGCCCGACTGAGTGGTTTGAAGCCACAGCATCCTTTTGCTCCCTGCTGACCTCCTCCTCCAGATCCAAGCCAGTTTAGACAGTGAGAGCTGTTGGACAGTGGAATTTGCTGCCAAGGAGTGTGGTGGAGTCTCCTTCTTTGGAGGTCTTGAAGCGGAGGCTTGACAGCCATCTGTCAGGAATGATTTGATGGTGTTTCCTGCTTGGCAGGGGGTTGGACTGGATGGCCCTTGGGGTCTCTTCCAACTCTAGGATTCTATGATTCTATGATTCTAGTATTCTGCTGCGAAGCAAAACCCAAGGGGAGCTGCCACAAAATGCTGCAGCACATTGTTTGCTTATGTGCTTGACTTTCAATCCCGCACTTCCCCCAAGGGGTTCAGGGGGGTGTCCCTGGTTCTTCTAGGCAGGAGACACTGAACTCCAAACCTCTCTTCCAGAGGCTTTGTGTCGATCAGTAGTTTTCAAATTGGGTGGGGTTATTTAGGGGGCACTAAGAGGAAAGGGGGGAAGCAGGGGGAAGGTGCAAGTGACTGACTTTGAAAAGCTGGTATCACTGGATCAACTTCATCCATTTTGCTGAATTAGCTAAACTGAATAGTTTTAATTGGATTTCAAACAAATGTGCAATTAATTCTTAATTGCAAACCACTATTGTGAATTATGCTTTGGGCAGAATAGGGCAGAGGGCACTGGGGGACAGAACCAAGTGGAGGGTGGCCAAAGACTGCTATAGATGTAAAAGGGCAGAATGGCAAGGCGGCCATCCAGCAGCCTTAAGAACATGAGAAGAGCCTGCAGGATCAGGCCAGTGGCCCAAGGAGTCCCACATTTGGTTCTCACAGTGCCAACTGGGTGCCCCAAAAGTGAAGCCCCCAAGCAGGATTTGAGAGCCCTCTCAAGCCTGAAGACCTTCAGGGGGGAAAAATAGAATCGTATAGTTGGAAGGGACCCCGAGGATCATCTAGTCCAGCCCCCTGCATGCAGGAATCTTTTGTCCAATGTGGGGCTTGAACCCACAACCCTGAGATTAAGAGGCTCACATTCTACTGACTGAGCTACAACTGTCATCACAGGAAGGAACCATGTTAGGAATTGCTAGATATGCCACAATCGCTTTGGATGCATATTGTAAGAGGATTATGAAACATAACATGACATTTCCCTATTAAGATACAGAAGGATGTACTTTGCACACAAACATGTTCTGTACACAGTGAAACGTTAAATGCTCTAACATCTTACAGTGTGAAAGGCAAGGCCTCTCCTCATAATTTCTTCTCTTCTCTAATTCTAGGGTTACAGAACTCTGCTCTTCCATTCGGAGGAAGTGGGGTAAGTTTTCCCTCAAGAGTTAACTCAAGAGTTCCAGAAGGTCATATGGAAAGTGTGGGGTTCCCTAGGGAGGGGTCACTATGAGGGCGCTGGAAGAGCAAACCCCTTCTGAGTAATACCCCTCCCCACCCTCTCACTATATTTAAGGATCTGGTGACTTCTGTTTCAGTGTATCTGAAGAAGTGTGCATGCACACGAAAGCTCATACCAAGAACAAACTCAGTTGGTCTCTAAGGTGCTACTGGAAAGAATTTTTTATTTTGTGAATTCTTTTGTTTTTGTTTTTAATGAAATAGCAATTTTTTCTTCCCATACAATAGATGCTTTCCAAATCTACCTCTTATGCCAGCCCACTCCCTCATTTCTCTCCTTTTTGGCAATATGTAAGCGCACACTCGATGTGCAAAACACTTTTGAACCCTGGGAAACAGGACCGCAAGGGGGTGGAAGTCTGTGAGAATCATGTTCTGTCTCGGAGTGACATCTAGCAGCCCTGGAGGGAACTGTAAGGAATGACATTGAGCACTGTTTCGAAATAAGTAGTACAGTGGTACATCGGGTTACATATGCTTCAGGTTACATACTCCGCTAACTCAGAAATAACGCTTCAGGTTAAGAACTTTTGTTTCAGGATCAGAACAGAAATTGTGCTCTGGCGGTGCAGCGGCAGCGGGAGGTCCCATTAGCTAAAGTGGTGCTTCAGGTTAAGAACAGTTTCAGGTCCAGAACCCGAGTTCTTAACCCGAGGTACCACTGTAGTAGTAAAGGTAAAGGGATCCCTGGCCATTAGGTCCAGTCGCGGGCGACTCTGGGGTTGCGGTGCTCATCTCGCTTTACTGGCCGAGGGAGCCAGCGTACAGCTTCCGGGTCATGTGGCCAGCATGACTGAGCCACTTCTGGAGAACTAGAGCAGCGCACGGAAACGCCGTTTACCTTTCAGTGTGGTGAAAGTAGTAGAGCCAGTGTAGAGCCAGTGTGGTGTAGTGGTTAAGAGCGGTAGTCTCGTAATCTGGGGAACCGGGTTCGCGTCTCCGCTCCTCCACATGCAGCTGCTGGGTGACCTTGGGCTAGTCACACTTCTTTGAAGTCTCTCAGCCCCACTCACCTCACAGAGTGTTTGTTGTGGGGGAGGAAGGGAAAGGAGAATGTTAGCCGCTTTGAGACTCCTTCAGGTAGTGATAAAGCGGGATATCAAATCCAAACTCTTCTTCTTCTTCTTCTTCAGCCGGAGCGGTACCTATTTATCTACTTGCACTTGACGTGCTTTCAAACTACTAGGTTGGCAGGAGCAGGGACCGAGTGACGGGAGCTCACCCTGTCACAGGGATTCAAACCACTGACCTTCAGATTGGCAAGCCCTACCTAGGCTCTGGGGTTTAACCCACAGCGCCACCCACATCCCTAGTAGTAGTAGTAGTAGTCGTCGTTATTTATACCCTACCCATCTGGCAGGGTTTCCCCAGCCACTCTTGGTGGCTTATAGCACATAAACAACTGTAAAACATTAGACATTAAAGGCACAAGTTGGAGAGAGCAACTGATCAGGTTCGTTCCCAGGCACAGTTTAAATTCCTGGGTTTAGGCTTTAAACCCAAAGTCAGTGGTTCCCAAGCTTTTGGGGCCACTGCTCTCTTGGTTCTGTAAACTCATTCCCAGCGCCACCTTCCCCAACCCATTAAAAACATAATTCAGAATAGCACACCTACTAAGGACAAGAATAACGCAATGAAATTCAAAACAGCAAGAATTAATTGCACGGTTCAAAATCCGATTCCTGTATTCAGTCAACCAGTCAGTCTCTTTATTACTGTCCATGACCAATATTCAAACAGAATCTATGCCCAAATATATAAAATACAGTGGTACCTCGGGTTAAGTACTTAATTCGTTCTGGACCTGAAACTGTTCTTAACCTGAAGCACCACTTTACCTAATGGGGCCTCCCGCTGCCACTGCGCCACCAGAGCACAATTTCTGTTCTTAACCTGAAGCAAAGTTCTTAACCTGAAGTGCTATTTCTGGGTTAGCGGAGTCTGTAAGCTGAAGCGTATGTAACCCGAGGTACCACTGTAGTACCAAACAGAACGAAAGAGAGAACTAGCAACTGTATCACGCTGTAATAAAGAGATAGATTGAGCTTTCTGCATCCCGTTCTGTGGTTAACTGCTTGGGCAGTTCAGGAAATTCAGATTGCGAAAGTGAGGCCTTACAAGGGCTCTAATCAGTGCAAAGTTTCAGTGTTGATCCCCAGGAGAAGCTTGAGGATTCCTCAGCTCTGTTCTTCTCTTTCCAGCGACATTAATAGGTGCAGCAACTGATCCCGTTTCAGCAGAGCAGGAGGAGCCTGAGCTTCGCATCGTCATTGTTGGAAAGTCTGGGGTTGGCAAAAGCGCGACTGGGAACACCATCCTTGGGGAAAAGAGGTTTGACTCCAGGCTTGAAATTACCCCAGTTACAAAGTCTTGCCAGTTAGGAATAAGAGAGTGGAAGGGGAAGAGGGTAGTTGTCATTGACACACCTGCGGTTTTTGACTCTGATGGAGCCCAAAATTCTTCTGAGATGGAGCACTGCCTACGTCTCTCCAGGCCCCGTCCGCATGCTCTGGTTCTGGTCGTCCCAGTGGGTCGATTCACAGAGGAAGACCACCAGGTGGTACAGCGGGTGAGGAAGACATTCAACAGTAGCGAGAAGAAATGCATGGTTGTTGTCTTCAGCCACAAAGAAAGGTTGCGGAATGAAAGCTTGGAAGAGTACATATCTTCCAGGACAACAAAAACTTTCGGGAACTGAGGGATCAGTGTGGCGGACGGTTTTGCAGTTTCAACAACGAAGAAACAGGAGAGAACTTGCTGCCCAAGCCGAGGAATTGCTCTCCATGATTGAGAAGATGGCAGAGAAGAATCAAGGCCATCCTAGGAAGACATCGGACAAAGTTGAAGGTGACTCGGAAATGGCAACTACCGGTAATCCAGAAAGCTAGCAGCCAGGCTAGTGACTAGTGACATTTCATTTATATATATATACTAGCTGACCCGGCCACTCGTTGCTGCAGCTGATTTTGTGAAATTGAAGAAGTTCCCCTGTTCAACTTCCATCTGCCCCTTCTCTCCCCCCCCCGTTTGTTTTCAATTACCCTCTTTTCCGTCCCCGTCCCCCCTTTTCAATTACCGGTTTGTGATCTCGCAAGTGGCTGACCGAGCTCTGCCAGGGGGAAGCTGTGTTAGCCGCAGTACCAGTTTGGCCGTTGCTAGACGGTGATGTTTTGCTGGTGACATGTAATAGGGGCGCCAATTTTTTTTTTTGCATTTATTCTGTATTTTAGATATGACAGGTGTGGTTTTTTTGAAATTTAATTTTGCCAGATTCTTCTCTGATGGTCATGGAACGCTGTGTCCTCATTTGATGCTGTTTGGTCCAGCGGTTACGAAGCAAGGTGGTAACCGCCGCGCATGCAATGGGAACATCTATATATGTAGATATATATAATTTTACAATTTCATATTCAGTCCACATACTGAAATCACACACAGTAGTACCTCTTGTAGTACCTTAATTCGTTCCGGAGGTCCGTTCTTAACCTGAAACTTCTTAACCTGAAGCACCACTTTAGCTAATGGGACCTCCCGCTGTGCCACCAGAGCACGATTTCTGTTCTTATCCTGAAGCAAAGTTCTTAACCTGAAGCGTTATTTCTGGGTTAGCGGAGTCTGTAACCTGAAGCGTTTGTAACCTGAGGTACCACTGTATTCTAGTTTGTGGGTTCCAACATCTGCTTTGCCTCATGTGTAGTGTCTCCAGCAACTCAGGTGGTCGACAGAAACCGTTCTCCGAAGGGCCCCCCTTCTTTTGGGTGTCCCTTGAAACCTTTTGTAAGCAGAGGTTGAAACAGAACCTCAGTCTTTTAAGGCAGACACGGTCACTTCTCCACCATGAGAGGAACGCAATGGGGTTGTGAGGGAGAGAGAGAGACCCCCCCCTGCTGCCGCCCCTTTGTCTGAGAGCCCTCCTTTCTGCTCCCCTCACAAGAGGGTCCCCGTTGTGTCTCTGAGGGGCTCCTCCCCCCCCCGCTGCTTCTTCCCCTCAGCGACTCTGAGGGAAACAACTTTTCCCGCCTTTTCCCAACTTCCCGCCTTTCAAAATCTGAGCCTCGCCTCAGTTTTAGGCGCCCAGGAGGCCGATTCCTGGCAGACCAGACGAGGCTGCAGCAGTATCCCTGCTGGGCTCCTGCTTTATCGGGGGATTTCCCTTCATATCTCTCGCTTTTCAAGCTTCTCGAACGGCTGTTAAAAAAACAAAACAAAAAACCCCTCTCACCACTGCCTGCACCCCTTATTTAAAAGTCCGATTTCTTTTCATTTGTATCTTTTTCTTTATGTGTGCTTTGAAATTATTGTGTATTCTGTTTTTGTTGTTTAATAAAAAAAAAAAGAGCATAATCCTAACACCAGCCACGCGCACGTGGGAATTCAAGCCAGTCCCGTGTACAACCGCCACCCCACCCCCCGCCCCACGCGAGTCAGCGGCCATATCTCCGTTCATGTTTTTATAAAACCCCAGAAGAGGCTGGCGGCGCTCCTCGGCCCCCCACCCCAGTTCTGCCTGAAATATTCTTCAGCCTCTGGATTCCCTCTCGGCCCGCGAAAGGATCTTGCAAAGTGGAGGGAGGCCAGGAAGATGCTCCGGGAGCAGAGCCCCCCCACGCCTCCAGGGGGCGCACAGAGCAAAGCAGACGGGCGAACGGGAAGAAGAAAGACCTTGAAGAAATGCCCTGACACTCGCCACTTATGAACGGGCTGCTTACCGACGTAGACGTGGTGTGGAAAATAATATTTATTAGTTTCCAATCACAATATTCTAATAAAAGCCTCATCATAACAATGCCAAATTGTAACGCCATTAATAATATGAATAATTCAAAAGCCAAATTATACATTTTAGGTGGCCCCCGCCCACGTGCTAGAATTGAGGGTTTGGTGATTTACTTTATTTCTGCGTTCCAAAATCTTACAGATTTCCATCACACGCCAGTCAGAAAAACAGACCCTTATACCGCTACCGCAATTTTAACGGCTTCCCTTCGTATTAACACATTCCATGATGTTATGTATTGGGTTTAACACATGTTACTGTCATGCTAGAATACCCATCCTCGACCCATTTTCAATGCCCTGGCTGAGGGAACGAGGTGCTCGCCCAAGATTTGACGATACATGGTCCCGTCCATCGTCCCTTCGATGTGGCAAAAGTGTCCTGCCCCCTTAGCAGAAAAACACCCCCAAAGCATAATATGTCTCCCTCCATGTTTGAGGTGGGGATGGTGTTCTTGGGGTCGTAGGCAGCATTCCTCCTCCGCCAAACATGGCGAGTTGAGCTGATGCCAAAGAGCTCGATTTTGGTCTCATGTGACCGCAACACTTTCACCCAGTTCTCCTCTGGGTCATTCAGATGTGCATTGGCAAACTGCAGACTTCAATGCCAAGGCGCTCCATGCCTGGATGGAGAGCTGAGATGCAGAAGCTTCTTTTTTTGGAGTGGATGCATCCGGTTCTCTATAAACCACGCAGAGGCAAAGTTCACTGGCAAAAGAACAACTTTTTACTAAAGGCTTTTCAGCTTTGTTACTGAAAAAAACTTCAGGAAACTCAGCAGACGTGAAAGTAAGAAAGAGAAACCAGTCCACTGAGCTGTCAGATTTATCTTTCTGGCTCAGTGTGACCTTGAGAGAACAAGAGGGAAATCATAATATATCTAGCTGCCTCAGCAGAAAAAAACCTTCCGGAAGGAACTAGTATTTTCCGGAAAGCCTAGTAGAGCATAAAGGTAAAGGGACCCCTGACCATCAGGTCCAGTCGTGTCCGACTCTGGGGTTGTGGCGCTCATCTCGCTCTATAGGCCGAGGGAGCCGGCGTTTGTCCGCAGACAGCTTCCGGGTCATGTGGCCAGCATGACAAAGCTGCTTCTGGCGAACCAGAGCAGCGCACGGAAACGCCGTTTACCTTCCCGCTGGAGCGGTCCCTATTTATCTACTTGCACTTTGACGTGCTTTCGAACTGCTAGGTGGGCAGGAGCTGGGACCAAGCAACGGGAGCTCACCCCGTGGCAGGGATTCGAACTGCCGACCTTCTGATCGGCAAGCCCTAGGCTCAGTGGTTTAACCCACAGCGCCACCTGGGTCCCTAGTAGAGCATAGTAGATAATAATAATAATAATAATAATAATAATAATAATAATAATAATAAATAATAATAATAATAATAATAATAATAATAATAATAATATATACCCCACCCATCTGACTGGGTTTCCCCAGCCACTCTGGGCAGAATATTAAAAACAAGAGGTGATTGGAGACTCTGCTGTGTTAAGGATATGTGGTTCCAGTCACAAATAAATACAACCTGAGCGTGGGATGGTGGGGCTTGCAGTATGAGCACCCCAAGAAATCTTGCTCCCCCAGTTTGGGTCCAGTACAGAGCAAGGCGAGGGCTTACTGGGATAGCTCAGTTGGTAGAGATCTCAGGGACATGGGTTCAAGACGCACACTGGGGAGAAGATTCCTGTGTTAATAGGGGGTTGGACTAGATGGCCCTCGGGGTCCCTTCCAACTCCGCCATTCTATGATTCTTTGTTTTTCTGGGCAAGTCCCTGCGGGCAGGCATCCCGTGCTCAATGGGCTCTGGTCAAGTCAGGCTGAGACAGACCCAGATTGCCACAGGTTTTTGGGTGAGGGGACCAGAGCTACGACTAGCAGTGCTTGGTTTATAATACGATCATGGGACATCCAGAAAGTATAAAACAATGCACCTACATAAGAACATGAATTATTCCCAAAATCCAATTACAAGCAACAAGCCTCTTACATATGTATCTTAAGAATACCTTACAACACTTCAAAGCCAAAATCTGGGATGCCGTCTTCCTGTTTTTTTATCGCAAGAGCATGGCTATTTGGGTTGCTGTGATCTCTCATGATTTCACACCGTGCTTCCCCTACCCCCAAAATTAAAGCACTTTTTCGGGCACGGCCCCCCAAAACATGCATTTTAAGGCAAGATTGCAGCCCTGAAAAAAAGCACTTTATTGGGGGGAGGGGAATTGTGCTGTGGAATTGTGCGAGATCACAACAACCAAAATGGCCGCTGTTCTCTCAGATGTCCCAGTTTTTCCAGGACACTTGTGGAATATGCCTTAAGTATGTATACCAACTCAAGGAAAGGTGTGAGCCTCTGTGGTACAATGAGGTATGACAAATCAAATAAATCAACGTGCTAAAATTTATGAACTAACATTGAATCTGTGTTGGACTTTATATCATGTCTGGTGGGGATGTGACAAAATTATTTTTTTCTGGGGAAATATACATGAGGAATTGGAAAAAAAATGTTTAAAACAACAATGAGTAAGAAGCCGGAAACAATCCTTTTAGGAATTATAACAAATGACATCCCTAAAGACATGAAGAGAATATTTTTATATGCAGCAGCCACCAGAAGGTTACTGACTGCAAAAAATTGGAAATCAGAAGAAGCACCAACATTGAAAGATTGGCAACACATTTTTTTTTTTGAAATGATTGAATTAGCAGAAATGACGGCAACAATTAGAATGCAATCTAACTGAAATCTCAAATAGGAATGGAAACGTGTAGAAGAATACATGACCAAAAGATTCTCCAACAAGAATTTATTGATATGTATAGATTGATCTCACAAAGTTAAGTTAAGTTAAGTTAAGCAGGTATATAAGAATGAATGTTTAATTATTGAGATACAAAATACAATCTCAATTATAAAGTTACAAAATAATAACAAGGAAGTCACCCACAGGTAGAGGGAAGACACAGGGCAAGAAATAAGAAATGGATAAATATTGGTACATAATGAAATGTGAAAATGCGAAGTTACAAATATAATGTACATGTACATGTATAGAATTCATATATGTACTGCAACATTAATAATAAAAAAATGAAGTATGACAAATCACACTTTAGAGGGGGGGCGGGGAAGGCTAACAAAATAAAATTGGCCCAAGGTTTGAAGCACAAAGACTCTTTCGCAACTGATCTGAACAGCTTTATTATGTGCACAGCTAAAAATGAAAGCAAGACTTCATTCATTTAAAAAATAGCCTGGGTTATCAGAAATTGTCTTGCCTTCTGTGCAAACGGTTGTCTGTGGTAGGAACTCATTGTGTTATTTGAGCGTTATTTTTTATACATTTCCTAAACTCTGCCTTTTGGGCTAGGGTGGGATGTTTGACTCAATGTTTCTTTGACATTGTTTTATGTTGTCAGAATTTTAAAAAGAAAAAGAAATAAGATTAATATCACTTCTTTAAATTGAATAATCTATTAAGCCCAGGAACCACAAGTGAAGTGGCTGGGGTAGTCTTTACAATGTCCTTTTTATTTGAATATTTCCACAATTAGTTTTTGTTTTTGATTCAGTATATCAATACTGCAAAGCCTAATGAAAAGATTAAAGGGAAAATTAAACAGAACAGGAGAAATGAAACATTTGCATTCCAAATGCACAATGGTGAAAACAGGTCATTTATTGGGATAGAGTTAATTTTCAGCTGTTGTTTATGTTGCAAAATAACAAAGCATGGAATAGAGCAATGGATAAATTTTGGAAAAAACAATTAGATATGATGGATAACAGCAACAACCAGGGGAAAGAAAGACTTGACATCTTACAAGGACAGGAAGAAACAGCACAGACAGAATAATTGCCACACACAGGAAGAACAAGGATATAGTTTGAGTTCCTCACTTGCAGTTTTATAAATCATTTAATGTGTCAACACAAATAGAAGTTGTTGTCATGGAATTCTACTCAGAATTGCTCCACAGCAGAACTCCAGTATATAGTTAGCAGAGTAAAAACTTAAACATGTTTCAGGATTCCCCCCGAAACAGACCAGAGGCAATTGTATTTCATCTAGCAAAGCTTTACTGCTACTGAAGGCAAATGAGCATCATGGTCACAAATCCTAAACATTCAGGACTGCCCTGTCCAAAAGAAATCCAGCTGCAGCAGACTTAACTTAAACTTACAGTAACTTAAGTCTTTACTCCACGAAGACGTAAACCAACTCCAACAAGAACTGTCCTTTTCAAATTGATCTGCAGTGTACAGTGGTGTTCTGCCATTGAGTGTCACCAACCTATCAATCATCTCGATGAGCTCCTTCACCTGAATCTCCTTTTCTTCTCCATCAGCATCATTGTTAAAAGCAATCAATCGTCTTTCGGACATCTCAATCAGATCCTTCAGGTGCCCCTCAGCACCTTCTAAGAACTCCTCTATAGTTAAATGTTTCTTAACTAACTCATCTTTAAAGGTGAATAAAAGAATCAGATGCTTCTTTCCTTCATCCTTGAAGAGCTTTTTGACGAGCTGAAATGTTTCCTGGTCCTCCTTTGTGATCTTGCCCACTTTTATCACAACAAGGATAGCGTGGAGTCCAGGATAGACCATACCAACACACTTCTTCAGCTCTTCTCGCGTGAAGCGTTTCTTATTTGTTGTATCAAAGAACCCAGGTGTGTCCACAACAACAATTCTCCTGCCATCTACCATGGCTTCTTTTCTTTCGCATTCCTGAGTTGTTGAACCAGCTTCAAATGTGCTTTTAAATTTCTCAGCCCCCAGAATGGTGTTTCCCGTTGCGCTCTTCCCGGATCTGGTTTTGCCAACGAGCAGAATTCTCAATTCTTCGTATGGTCTGGCTAAATAAGAGATAAAAAACACCATGTCAGCAAAGTTCCTGAGACTAGCCCCCCCCCCCCAAGGCTCACAAATGTTTCACAGGCGTGCTACTTATTAGTTACCTATTTTTAATTTATAATTTTACAAGAAAGGAGAGTCTGACTAAACGTCAAGAAGAACTTTCTGGTGCCAAGAGCTGCTCGACAGTGAAATGGATGCCCTTGGAAGGTGGAGTTTCCTTCCGTGGAGGTTTATAAGCAGAGGTTGGCTGGCCATGTGCCACGGGTGATACAGTTACAATTCCTGCATTGCAGGGGTTCAGACTAGATTAATAAACAACGACCCGACTTTTAGAAGAGATCCGAAGGCAGCCCTATTGAGGGAAGTTTTTAATGTTGGATGTTTTATCATGTTTTTAATATTCTGTTGGAAGCCGCCCAGGTGGCTGCCCCCAGCCAGATGGGTGGGGTATAAGTAATAAATAATATTATTATTATTATTATTATTATTATTATTATTATTAGACCCTTGGGGTCCCTTCCAACTCTGCAACGCTGTGATTCTATTCAAGCTACAATGGAACCTCTGTTTTCGAACGTCTCTGTTGACAAACATTTTGGAACTCGGACGCCGTAAACCCGGAAATAAATGCTTCGGTTGTCAAACACTTTTCAGAAGTCAAGCATGCTGCAAGGCTTCCGTTTTGAGTTTCCCTGTTGTATTGGGGCTTCTGTATTGAGTTTTCAGTTTTCAAAAGTTTTGGGACTCAAACGGTCTTCCGAAACCCATTACGTTAAAAAACCAAGGGAAATTTCCTACCCCTATTTCTCTTGCGGGTTGAGGGTGCACAGAAAATGTGTCAGGGTGGATCCTTCCACTGGGCACCCTGACCAAAGACCTGTTTGTGGCCACCTTGAAGCCATAAGTAGCACTCCAGAGATTGGTGGTGGCAACACATGCCCTGCCCTCCTGGAATTGAGCCGAGACTTGCTGGACGTTTCCCATTAACTTTCATTGAGAGAAAGCTTTGGCATTTCAGACAATGCATATAGACAAGGCGCATTCTCTCCTGCGCTCACTGCTCCTTCCTAGGTGTTGCCCCCTCTGCTGTCTGCATTTCTCACTCCTTCTTGATCAAGGGGATGTGAGTGGCATCTCCAAGATTTGCCCCTGTTCCTCCTCTGAGTGCACAGAGGGGGTCTCACTCTCATGCACATCCTCCTCCCCAGAAGAAACTGGCATGAGCGGTGGGGAAAGGGGACAAGACTGCTACGGGGAGTGCATGGATAAGGGTTGCCTCTTCCTCTCCTCATTACTTTTCTCTGACTCTCTCCCCACTACGGGAGGCCCCCACAGCCTGCTAATCCCCTCTCTGGGATTGTCCTCTTCCCACTGACCCTTCAAGTGTCCCTATTTTTCAGGGCCAGTCCTGTATTAACAGAAGCCATCCCAGTTTCTGATGTGATCCCAAAATGTCCCGCTTTGCCTTAGGACGTCCCTATCTTCATCAGAGAAACGTTGGAGGGTCTGGAGTTATGTGACCCCGAGCCAAGGAGTTAAGTTACTATACAACCATTAGATGACATCTGAAGGCAGCCCAGTATAGGAAACTTTTAAATGTTTTTATTATTATTATTATTATTATTATTATTATTATTATTATTATTATTATTATTAAATATGTTGGAAGCCACCGAGAGTAGCTGGGGCAACCCATTCAGATGGGCGGGGTATAAATAATAAAATTGTTGTTGTTGTTGTTGAATAAAGGTAAAGGGACCCCTAATCATTAAGTCCAGTCGTGTCTGACTCTGGGGTTGCTCTGGGGTTGCGGCGCTTGTTGTAACGTGGGGATCGTGATTCAGCAAGCGATTTCAGCTCTGACAGAGCAGGCAGGAGACAGCTTCTTCATGTAACACTCTTTATTCAGACAAATAAGACTGGGGAACTGAGGAGAGGGAGACACAGTGGTACCTCGCAAGACGAATGCCTCGCACAATGAAAAACTCACTAGACGAAAGGGTTTTGCAATTTTTTAGGTGACTCGCAAGACGAATTTTTCTATGGTCGTGCTTCGCAAGACGAAAATTTCAATGCATTCCTATGGGAAACCGTGCTTCGCAGGACGAATTTTTCGCAATACGAAACGACTCGCGGAACGAATTAATTTCGTTTTGCGAGGCACCACTGTATATTTATAGGAACAGAAAGACTGGCTAGAAGGGATACATTTTGGAGGGAACAATCTCAAGCAATCACAAAGCTGCCTTTTGGTGGGAACCAATAAGACTGAGGATCCAAATGCAGCAACTTAAATGAACCAATAGTAGCTGTTCCTTCTGGAACAGGAAGGCAGCTACTTTTCCCTAATGTGAATACAGACACTAATAATACAGATATGACAACCCTTGAATCAATACACAACACCCCTCCCCCCCTAGTGAGCACAGCAGACGTAATCCCTCAGATACTGTGGGGTCCTGTGACTTCTACTCGATCTCCTGACAACAGGTGTCGCAGGTACTGGATTAGGTATTACCTGTGGTGGAGGGGCTACTGTAGTAGTTGCATCAGGAATGGATGGAGTCTCTGACAGCACAGAGTTCCCTCCCTGTTCCTTGTCATCATGAGGACTAGTGGAACCAGGGTCATTTGCCGAAGCCTCTGGTGCCTGCATCTCTGGGCCATTTCCACTCTGACCTTGCCGCTGTGCGTCATTAGCAGGGGACAAATTATCCTCAGTCCGTAAATTCTCCGCATCTGACTCCTCCCTGCTGGGCGCCCGGCGCCTCAGCTGATCTATATGTCTCCTCCAAACCTGCCCATCTTCCAAGGTCACATAATAGGACACAGGTCCACTAGCCTGGGTGATCACACCGGCCACCCACCACGGACCTCGTGCATAGTTTCTCACCCAGACCAGAACTTCAGGGGTGAGATACCTTGTTGTGTCACTCTCAGCCTGGGGGGGTGCTCTCGAATTGCGGTTTGGCATTTTATCTGGGTGGACATAATCCAGCACCGTTACCAGCCTTCTACCTAGGAGCAGCTCGGCTGGCGACTTGCCCATTGCAGTACACGGCGTAGCATGCTGCAAAAACAACATTCATGCGATGCGAGCCGGCCAGTCACCCTCCATTAAGCGCGCAATGGATCTTTTGGCTGTCCTTACCATGCGCTCAGCCTGCTCATTGGAGGATGGGTGAAAGGGGGCTGATGTGATCCCTCTTACGAAGTTATCAGCCAAGAATGCTCTGAATTCTTGGGATACAAAAGCTGCTCCATTATCTGATACGATGGTCTCAGGCAACCCGTGGGTCGCGAACAGCTGTCTCAACACCTTAATTACTGCGGCTGATGACATGCTGGGGACCAAAGCTACTTCTAACCATTTGGAATATGCATTGACGATAACCAAAAAGACCTTCCCTTGAAATGGCCCTGCAAAATCTAAGTGCAGCCGGCTCCAGGGGGTCCAGGACTGCTCCCACCAGTGGACCGGTGCTCTGGCCACTTCTGGGCGCACCTCTTGGCATGCCTTGCAAGTTCGCACCCATTGTTCAACATCATGGTCCATCCCCGGCCACCACACATAACATCGGGCTAGCGACTTCATCCTGACCATTCCTGGGTGTCCCATGTGAAGTGTCCCTAGAACTCTGTTTCTCAGTGGTGCTGGAATGATCACCCTGTCTCCCCACAGGAGACAGCCCTTATGCAGGGACAACTCGTGCTGCCTTGTCGCATAAGGCCTGAATTTTTCTTCATGCGGACCACCTGGCCACCCCCTCCCCACCCAAGTGAGCACACAGGAGAGAACGGTATCTTTCCTCATTCTCTCAGCTATTTCAGTAGCAGTTACAGGGGGCCCTGGAAGTGTTTCTAGCATCATAATGCGTTCCGCTGGGACAGGATCTGCATCGCTCACACCAGGAAGGGGCAATTGACTCAGTGCATCAGCGTGGCACAACCTTTTTCCTGGCACATGGGTCAGGGTGTACTGGAATCCATTCAGGAATATAGACCAGCACAACATTCTGGGGGATAGAATTTGCGGCGTTTGTTTGTTTGGGTTGAACAACCCTAACAGTGGCTTGTGGTGCGTTTCAATGAAGAAATGGCGACCTTATACATAGTCATGGAACTTTTTGATTCCTGCCACAATTGCCAGTGCCTCTTTATCTATTTGGGCATAGTTGCGCTCCATGGGCGACAACATACAGGAATAGAAAGAGATGGACTTTTCCGACCCATCTGGTTCCCTATGGCTCAGTACAGCCCCCAACCTGTATTGGGAGGCGTCACATGCCAGGACCAGCGGCTTTGACTCATCATAATGAGCAAGGACGCTCCTGCTAGTCAGCATTCCTCGCAAGGAGTCAAAAGCCTTCTGCTGCGCCTGAGCCCAACGCCACACATTCTTTTTCTGCAATAATCTATGCAACGGTTCAGCTACCGAAGCTTTCTGGGGTAAGAACGAGTGATAAAAGTTATTAAGTCCCAGGAATGACTGTAACTCCGTCTTGTTCTGTGGGCGTGGTGCCTCAGTGATGGCCTTAATTTTAGCATCCGTGGGGTGGATGCCTGCTGCGTCAATTTTAAACCCCAAGAAGTCCATAGTTGGCACCCCAAAACTGCATTTTTCCTTTTTCAGTTGCAGCCCCACCTCCTTGAACTTGAGTAACACTGCACGGACACGCTCAGCCAGTTCCTGGGGGTCTTTCCCAGCAATCAGAACATCATCAAAAAATGGCAAGACCCCTGGCAGACCCCTTAACAGGCGCTCCATTAGCCCTTGAAAAATCCCTGGGGCCACACAAACTCCAAACTGTAATCTGTTAACTCTGAACGCCCCTTTATGCGTTACGATAGTCTGTGCTTCCGCTGATTGTGGGGTTACTGGCAGCTGTTGGTAAGCTTGTGCTAGGTCAAGTTTGGCAAAAACCTTGCCCCCAGCCAGTTTTGCCAACAGCTGTGAGATGACTGGAATGGGGTATGAGTTTCCCCTGAGTGCCTTATTGATAGTACATTTGTAATCTGCACAGATCCTGACTTCCCCATTTGCTTTAAGGGGTGTGACGACTGGAGTCTCCCACTTAGCAGAGTCCACGGGTGAGAGAACTCCCTGCTTGACCAATTTATCCAGTTCCGCCTCAATCTTGGGTTGCAGTGCAAACGGTTTGAGTCGGATTGGGGCCACCCCGGGGTCCAGCTCGAAGTCAATTGGGGGCCCTTTATAACAACCCAGTTTCCCATTAAAGAGTCCAGCAAATTCCTTGCATAATGCCTCGCTCATCTCAGGAGAGGTTTGGATAGAATTAAGCCCTGGCTATACTCAGTCCCAGGGTGGGGAACCAGTCAGTGCCCAGAAGACTGGGGCGACTTCCCTTTGCAATCACCAGTTTGAGCACGGCCTGTTTGTCCCGGAACTGTACTTTCACGGCACACATTCCCAAAAGGTGGACACGGCCTGCTGAATATGATTGCAAGGTTGCTGGGAAGGGCTCCAGAGAGGGAAACTTACCCCCGGGGAAGAATGCCCTCGCGGTCTGTTCCAACACGGTGAATCCAGATCCGGAGTCCACCTCCATGATGCACGGCTGACCCTCAATCTCCGTGGCATAGTTGCAGTTGTCGGCCAGGTGATGTCTTTGCTTTTTAAGATGCTGTCAAAGCAATGACAAACCTAGACAGCATCTTAAAAAGCAAAGACATCATCTTGCCGACAAAGGTCCGTATAGTTAAAGCTATGGTTTTCCCAGTAGTAATGTATGGAAGTGAGAGCTGGACCATAAAGAAGGCTGATCGCCGAAGAATGGATGCTTTTGAATTCTGGTGCTGGAGGAGACTCTTGAGAGTCCCATGGACTGCAAGAAGATCAAACCTATCCATTCTAAAGAAATCAGCCCTGAGTGCTCACTAGAAGGACAGATCCTGAAGCTGAGGCTCCAATACTTTGGCCACCTCATGAGAAGAGAAGACTCCCTGGAAAAGACCCTGATGTTGGGAAAGATGGAGGGCACAAGGAGAAGGGGACGACAGAGGATGAGATGGTTGGACAGTGTTCTCGAAGCTACTAACATGAGTTTGGCCAAACTGCGAGAGGCAGTGAAGGATAGGCGTGCCTGGCGTGCTCTGGTCCATGGGGTCACGAAGAGTTGGACACGACTGAACGACTGAACAACAACAACAACAACAAAAAGATGAGTTGCGGTGGGTGGTCTGCGACACGCCAGTCTAGGTGATCCTGTCGCTTCCGACGTCACCGATCTACAGACCCTGGCGATGTGTCCCGTCTTTTCGCATGTCCAGCACATAGCATTCCAGAAACGGCAACTCTTCCGGACTTCCGGTGGAGCGCCATTCCGATTCAGTTGGGTTCTTACTCAGCTCTGAGTAAGAGCCGGTGTTTTTGGGCTAGGAGTGACCACAACCGCACTGTGGGCTCCGTAAAAACCTCAGGAGGGGTGTCCTGAGGGCTTAGGGTCTGGCGGGAGCAGAAAAGTGCCTCTCCTGCTCTTGAGGAAACTTAGTAAAGTTTGCTCAAGCGAGCGGGGGGGGCATAGCTCTGAAGACCTAGTAATTGCCTGGAAACACGTAGCGGCGGAGGCTGACGGAGATCGAGCGCTTTGCATTTCCTCAATTTGGATTACAAAAGAAGCACTCTGTAAGTACTCAGCATGACTAATTGGCAAAGTCTATTGAAATTCGGCTTACAGTGAGAGATCAAAGAGGAAGTCCATCTCTCTCTGACTGAGACAAGTTTTAAGTAACACCTAGAGACTGTAACTGACGAAAGATCTGTTTATCTTGAGTGGAGATCTGATTCTGTATACATTAGAAACCCCTATTATGGGGTAGACTGAGAGTTTGAGCTATTTTTCCTTGTGGATTATATACGAAGAGGGAACATCGTTAATCCCCCTGGCTGAGGAGTCTGGGTCAGACAGAAGATGGCGACTGTGGACTGATTGCGCAGTTGGAAAAATACTGAAACCCTATAACTTCCTGTCTACTTAAATCACACGGCCTCCTTGCAGTGTCAGAATCAACAATGACTTTTCAGGAAAGAATGTGGTTTCAAATTCAACTACTTTACCAGAATGTTGACAAGTTAACTCAGACTGTAGATACTTGGAAGAATTGTTTTAAAAACTCACTCAATGGAGAGGAGGAGAAGGAGCAGAATACTGAAGAAGTTTCTGGAATGGAGTTTGTAAAAGTGGAGGAGCTTCCCTGGCGTGAGAGGCGGGAAGCCTGTGGTTTGGATGGTATAGTGGATCTCTGGGGTGGCAGCTCAGAGATCTGGGACGAGCGACTGAGGAAAATGCAATATGAAGCTGAGAGTGAAAAGAAGATACTTTGTCACAAAGTTGCTGCAATTATCTACCAAGAAGAATGCAACATTCTGTTGGAGAGGAAGATTCAACTGAAGATAACAGAAGGAAGACAAGTAAAACTCATCATAAAGGGAAAATTAAAATCAGAAGAAACTGGACTGGTGGAAGGTTGGAGGAGTGACCGGCGGGAGATGGGAAAGGTAATGGGAAGGATGAAGATAGCCAGGAGGGGGGGGGGGTTAAAGTAGGAATTAATGGGGATATTAGGAAGGCTGACTACGGACTCCGACACCAGAGGGGAAACGGTTTATGAGAATGGAAGAAATATATAGATACTTGTTAAGAGGTGTGTTTTTTTTAAATATAAATATCTGAAATTGGAATCAGAAAAATATAGGTTACAGTATAACAAAGTTAAGTGAAAAGAGGACAAAAGAAGTTAAGTTGTGGGATTTGATGTTTTATTAGATAAGAATAAGATTTAAAAATTTAAGATACTTTGATTATGATTGTTAAATTAAGATTTAGAAGTAAGAAAGTAGATTTTACAATGTTACAAAGTTACTAAAGAAGATTAGAAATGAACGCAAAAGAGAGGATGTGAGGAAGTCCCAAGTTTAGGATTATAAAGAAGATGAAGTGAAGTAAATATTTGTTTTGTTTGTGTGTATTTTGTGTAGTTTATGTAGTGTTTGTATTTGTTTTTGTGTATTTTTATTGTTAAAACTTAATCAATTCTTATTTAAAAAAAAGAAAAAAAGAAACGACAACTCTTCCGCTCATGGTTCCCGCCACAACCTGGGCAAATACCTCGGTGATCTTTGTGCGCTGTGCCAGCCTGACGCACCGACTCGACCCCGCGGACTGGGCTCTGGCTCAGAGTAGCCTCTCGCTCGTCCATGGCATGCGCAGCTTCCATCTGTGGCTTTGTGGCCTTGCGACTGGCATCCAGCTCCTCTCTTTCATAATTCTCCGTGGCAGTGGCCTCCTTCAAGGCGGACGCAAGGGTAACATCTTCTTTGGCCACAATGCGTCTTCGGGCCTTTTTGCTGCTCAGGCCCCCTACAAACTGATCCAGGAGAGTCTCTTCCAGATTTTGGAAGCCACAGTACAGCGCGAGCTTCCGGAGTTCAGCCAGAAATGCGGTTACTGACTCCCCAGCACGCTGTTGTCTCTTATAGAACTCCATCCGCCTGGCCATCTTGGTCTCGGTAGGCACCAAATGGCTCGTTAGACGTGCAAGAATATCTTTGAGAGGTGTCTCACTCAGCTTCGCAGGGGCGAGCAATGCCTTGGCCAACTTGTAGGTCTCGGGCCCACAGCAACTCAAGAATGTGGCCCTTTTTTTGATGTCATCGGTGATCCCTTGAGCCGCCGCGAAGAACTCGAAGCGTTCAGCGTAGTCCTCCCATGTGTGGGGCTCTGATGGCTGGAAGGGCTCCATTCTCCAAAGGGCAGGGGCGTCTTCTCAGCTGGCCAGTGAGTCTTCTTCTCTGCTGCAATCCGAAGTCTGAGGCAGGGCTGCGTTTAACCGCTCCTCAACATTCCGGATCCCACCTTCGTCGCCAGTTGTTGTAACGTGGGGATCGTGATTCAGCAAGTGATTTCAGCTCTGACAGAGCAGGCAGGAGACAGCTTCTTCATGTAACACTTTTTATTCAGTCAAACAAGACTGGGGAACTGAGGAGAGAGATGCTACATTTATAGGAACAGAAAGACTGGCTAGAAGGGATACATTTTGGAGGGAACAATCTCAAGCAATCACAAAGCTGCCTTTTGGTGGGAACCAATAAGACTGAGGATCCAAATGCAGCAACTTAAATGAACCAATAGTAGCTGTTCCTTCTGGAACAGGAAGGCAGCTACTTTTCCCTAATGTGAATACAGACACTAATAATACAGATATGATACCCTTGAATCAATACACAACAGCGCTCATCTCGCTTTACTGGCCGAGGGAGCCGGCGTCCAGTTTCCGGGTCATGTGGCCAGCAGAACTAAGCCGCTTCTGGTGAAGCAGAGCAGCGCACGGAAACACCATTTACCTTCCCACCAGAGTGGTACCTATTTATCTACTTGCACTTTGACGTGCTTTTGAACTGCTAGGTGGGCAGGAGCAGGGACCGAGCAACGGGAGCTCACCCGTCATTGCGGGGATTTGAACCGCCAGCCTTCTGATCAGCAAGCCCTAGGCTCTGTGGATTAACCCACAGCATCCCTATTTTCATTGGAGAAATATTGGAGGTCCCCATTCTGTGTTTCCCATGGGCTCATCCTTCTCTGCCAGCTCTGCCATCTTGAAGTCATTAGCAAACCATGCAGCACTCCAGAAATTTGCGGTGCTACGTGAGGATGGTCAATATCAGGAAAAGACTCACCTTGGGCCATGCTGCCTGTCGCAGAAAGACAAGTCGCCACTCAAAGTTAACCCAGAGGTGCATTTTAAATAAAAGGACGCGTTCTAGTCATATAAGAACATGCCGATTCCCGGACCGTCTGCGGCCGGATTTAGAAAGCGATTGGGCTGGATCCGGCCCCTGGGCCTTAGTTTGCCTACCCATGTTTTAGGGCATCACCCATGAGGGCAGACTTTGCCTCCAGCCAAACAGAACCAAGTGCAGAAGGCGCATTGTGGCATTTGCAAAATATTTTTCCACCCCCCAATTTCCTCCTGCAGGAGGGATCCCCACCTCTGCTTAATTCCACCAGAACAGCGGGGTGTTTTCACTACCTTGACTTCTGCTGGGCAGTTTTCTCAGCCGGGAGGTGTTCCTGGTCTGGCTGTTTCTCTCTGGAACTTCAGGCGGCCTCTGAGTCTGACGCAGTTGCTGAGAGCAGATTAATAGCTGAAAGTCTGACATATGCTCAGCAGTGATAAGTGAAAGTGTTTTTTTCTCAGTTGATACATCCAGTTGTTGTTGTTGTTGTTGTTGTTCAGTCGTTCAGTCGTGTCCGCCTCTTTGTGACCAAATGGACCAGAGCACGCCAGGCACGCCTATCCTTCACTGCCTCCCGCAGTTTGGCCAAACTCATGCCAGTCGCTTCGAGAACACTGTCCAACCATCTCATCCTCTGTCGTCCCCTTCTCCTTGTGCCGTCCATCTTTCCCAACATCAGGGTCTTTTCCAGGGAGTCTTCTCTTCTCATGAGGTGGCCAAAGTATTGGAGCCTCAACTTCAGGATCTTCCCTTCCAGTGAGCACTCAGGGCTGATTTCTTTAAGGATGGATAAGTTTGATCTTCTTGCAGTCCATGGGACTCTCAAGAGTCTCCTCCAGCACCATAATTCAAAAGCATCAATTCTTCGGCGATCAGCCTTCTTTATGGTCCAGCTCTCACTTCCATACATTACTACTGGGAAAACCATAGCTTTAACTATACGGACCTTTGTCGGCAAGGTGATGTCTCTGCTTTTTAAGATGCTGTCTAGGTTTGTCATTGCTTTCTCCCAAGAAGCAGGCCTCTTTTAATTTCGTGACTGCTGTCACCATCTGCAGTGATCATGGAGCCCAAGAAAGTAAAATCTCTCACTGCCTCCATTTCTTCCCCTTCTATTTGCCAGGAGGTGATGGGACCAGTGGCCATGATCTTAGTTTTTTTGGTGTTGAGCTTCAGACCATATTTTGCACCCTCATTAAAAGGTTCTTTAATTCCTCCTCACTTTCTGCCATCAAGGTTGTGTCATCAGCATATCTGAGGTTGTTGATATTTCTTCCGGCAATCTTAATTCCGGCTTGGGATTCATCCAGTCCAGCCTTTCGCATGATGAATTCTGCATATAAGTTAAATAAGCAGGGAGACAATATACAGCCTTGTCGTACTCCTTTCCCAATTTTGAACCAATCAGTTGTTCCGTATCCAGTTCTAACTGTAGCTTCTTGTCCCACATAGAGATTTCTCAGGAGACAAATGATGTGATCCGGCACTCCCATTTCATTCCAGTTACCCATGCGTAAAAGGGGACCAAAAGAGCATCAAAACAGCCCGGCTGATGCGTCCGGCGAAAAGGGGTCTAGCGTAGTCCAGCAGCCTGATGGATCTGGAAACCAGATGCCCCGAGATGAAGGTCACAAGCAAGACATAAGCACCATGGCCCCCCCCACACTTGTGATTCTCGGCAACTGGGGTATTCAGAGGCACACTGAGCATCGCCAGAATGCCCAGCAGACCAGAGTAACATGGGAACTATGTATAAGGCAGCCTTACAGCAAGCCAGACCATGTGCCAGAGATTCATTACTGCCCTAGACCAGTTGAGAAAGCCTGGAATAGCATTAGCCCTTTTTACTGCTGCATCACACTGTGGGCTCATGTGAAGCTTGTGGTCTGCTAAGGAAGGAACTGATTGACCGTCACCTCCCAACAGAAAAAAGCCAGTTTCTACCAGGATGCCATTCCATTCAAGATGCCAGACCACACCTGGAGTCCTGTGTCCAGATCTGGGCGCCACAATTTAAGAAGGATGTTGACAAGCTGGAAGGTGGGCAGAGTAGGGCGACCAAGAGGATCAAGGGTCTGGAGACCAAGCCTTGGGAGGAACAGTTGATGAAGCTGGGGATGTTTAGCCTGGAAAAGAGGAGACTGAGGGGAGATAGGAGAGCCATCTTCAAATATCGGAAGGGCTGTCCCATGGAGGAGGGAACAAGTTTGTTTCCTCCTGCTCTGGAGAGGAGGAATGAGAAAGGAGATTCTGACTAAACACCAGGAAAAAACTTACAAACAGTAAGAGCAGTTTGACAGTGGAACAGTCTCCCTCAGGAGGCAGTGGACTCTCCTTCCCTGGAGATTTTAAAGCAGAGGTTGGGTGTCCATCTGTCATGGATGCTTTAGACGAGATTCTTGCAGGGGGTTGGACTAGAGGATCCCTGGGGGTCCCTTCCAACTCTAGGATTCTGGATTCTATGTGTACAGTGGTACCTCAGGTTACATACGCTTCAGGCTACAGACGGCTAACAGAAATAGACGCTTCAGGTTAAGAACTTTGCTTCAGGATAAGAACAGAAATCGTGCTCTGGCGGTGCAGCGGTGGCAGCGGGAGGTCCCATTAGCTAAAGTGGTGCTTCAGGTTAAGAACAGTTTCAGGTTAAGAACGGACCTCCAGAACGAATTAAGTTCTTAACCCGAGGTACCACTGTACTGTAAAAAGGAGGCAGATAAACTCCTCATTCCTGCATCGCCCATTAGACTGTGCAATAGACCTGATTCCCAGGCTGCAGATCGCAAAGAGCAAGCTCTCTCCACTCTGGGAACGTGGGCTGGTTGCTCCATTGGTGGTTCTGGACAAAAATCTCCAGCAGGGCTCATCCACCCTTCCCCTGCTTGTGGGGACACCCATGCTGTTTGTAACGAAAACAAACACAGAGGAGTGGAGATCTTGCACTGACTTGAGAAACCTCAACTGGGTCCTGCTGCCCAACCACTACCTGCCGTTGGTAAACTGCAGAAGCTTTTTCTGGGCTATTGTGCAGATTGTGCAAACTCAATTTTGCCACTGAGTGTGTCCTGGAAAAGGATCCATGGTCAACCCCACCTGCACGCCAGAGGTCCTTCTTCGTGTGCCTCCTCCACAGGAGGGTGGCAACACGAGGACAGGCACTTTTCTGCAGTGGCTCCCCATTTGTGGAATGCTCTCCCCAAGGAGGCTCGCCTGGCACCTTCAGTATGCATCTTTAGGTACCAGGCGGAAAAGTTCCTCTCCAACAAGGCCTTTGGTGGATTGACATCCAAAGCGCTTTTATATGTGTTGTGCAAGCTGGATTATTGGTTTGTTTTTGTTCTTATTTGTATTATGTATTTTACAGATTTTATATTGCAATTTTATGTTGTGAATCACCCTGATATCTCCGGTTATAGGGTGGTATGCAAATTATTATTAATAATAATAATAATAAATGCCACCCTGATGAATACACCTGTATGCCAGATACGTTGCCTTCACAGCGCCTATGTTTCGCTGCAGAGAGATGCATGTGAAATAAGGTTTCTGCACAGTTGGAGTTAGCCACAGGCGGAGGCAACGATGTTTCTGAATTCCACTTCCTGGAAACTACAGGGGGAGGGGAGAGTTGTTCTTGAACTCAGCTCCTGCTTGCAGGCTTCCCTTGGGGGCTTCTGGCTGGCCACTGTGAGAACAGGATGCCGGACTGGGTAGCTCCGTTGGTTAGAGTGTGGTGCTGCGATAATGCCAAGGTTGCAGGTTCAATCCCCATATAGGACGGCTGCATTGCAGGGAGTTGGACTAGATGACCCTCGGGGTCCTTCCAACTCTTCAGTTCTATGATTCTGTGACTAGATGGGCCACTGGCCTGATCCAGGAGGGGTCTTCATACGTTTGTTAAGTACACAACTTGAAAGGAGACCTAGGCTTGGATGATGGGCTTGAGGGCATCCTGATCAAGTTTGCAGATGACACCAAATTGGGAGGGGTGGCTAATACCCCAGAGGAAAAGATCACACTTCAAAATGACCTTAACAGACTAGAGAACTAGTGTTGCGAGGGGTCAGGAGCAATAAAACCCCCGCGTTCAGAAGCCATAAATCACCAAAATGGGTCCGGCAGGCTTCCCGATCACGCAGTTCCAAAATACTTTCACCTTCATAGCAGAGTTCAAATGCACAGCGTTCTTGAAGCGAAACCTCCTGCAATATCGTCCTTGTTAAATCAGCAGTCTTTAACAAACGTACACTGACTCCTCCACTGTCAGCAAAGCAGATTTATTACAGCGTAGCATAAATCAAACGCCCGGAGATGAGGCGTTCATGGCTCCTCTCCGGTACAAGCAAAAACGAAAGCAACCTTCTCACACAGACTTCAGACTCGCTCTCTGAGAATTACAGCAGTCTCATATTACAAAGCATAACATCACATGTCAGTTCCTGTGTGACGGCGTAGCTAGATCTGTGTGTAACCCTTTCAGATCCTCACACCCCCTCTCGCCGGACACACAGGGCACGGTGCAGGTTGTGGTCTACACCAGATACAAACCATTGCAGAATTCCCAATGCAGTTGGAACCCCAAAGGTTTGGTGTAACCCATCCGCTAGGTTCTCTTGGCTTGGACAATACTTCAGTTTCACCAAGCCTGTCTGGACACTCTGACAAACATTCCTAAACCGGATGTCCAAGTGTTTGGTTCTGGACTTGAACTGTCCAGTCTCTGCCAGCTTCATACAGGGCTGGTTGTCCTCCCAAACTGTGATGGGTAAACAACACTCCCCGTTGACTTCCTGGACCAAGCACTTGTAGAACTCCATCTCCCTACAGGCTTCAGATAACGCACTGAATTCAGCCTCTGTAGAGGAGAGAGCTAGAAGACTCTGCTTTCTGGATCTCCACCCGACCAGAGCCTCCCCGTACTTGACAACGAGTCCAGACACTGACTTCCTGTCATCCAGATTGGCCCAGCTGCTGTCAGACCAGCAAGAGAGCTGTGCTCCACCTTCTGCTGACAGCTTGAGGCGCCAATCTCTGGAACCTTGTAGGTACCTCAGTACCCTCTTGATGCCATTCCAGGCATGCACACTGGGTTGTGCAGCCTCCCTGCTGAGCAGATTTACAGCAAAGGCTATATCCGGTCTGCTCCACTGGGAGAGATACAACAGACTTCCAAGTGCTGACTGGAACACCTCGGGGCTCTGGAACGCAGAGTGTTCCCCGGACTGACTGTCCTTCACGTAACAAGTCTCCATTGGTGTTCTGACACTGGCACAGTCAGACATCCTGAACTTCTCCAGTAGCTGTTCGATCTTGCTCTCCTGACTTAGCAAGAAACTGCCATCCTCAGTCCTTTCAATCTTGACTCCTAGGTAAACACTCACTGGACCTAGTTCTTTGAGCTTGAAGTGCTTACTAAGCTCCTGTGCAAACTTCTGCACCTGACTCTCTGACTTAGCAAGGCAAATGATGTCATCAACATAACAGAGCACCAGAGTTTGCTCCTGGCCGGAACCTGCCAGGTAAAGACAACTGTCAGCAAGACTCCGCTGGAAACCCATGCTTTCCAGCGCTTGATGGAGACACAAATTCCAGTTCCTGGCGGACTGCCGTAAGCCATAAATGGATTTGTGTAGCTTCCACACGACATTCGGCTTATTGCCCTCGAACCCTGGTGGAGGTAGCATGTACAGAACCTCCTCCAACGACGAGTTCAGATAAGCGACGTCCACATCGAAGTGGTGCACTACAAAGCCTCTCTGAGCAGCTACAGCTAACAAAAAGCGAAGAGTTTCACTCCTAGAAGTCGGCGCATACACCTCCGTGTAATGCAAGCCCTTCTTCTGCGTGAAGCCTCTGGCTACTAGCCTAGCTTTATACTGAGGTTCTCCAGTTGCTGTGGGTTTAAGCCTAAACACCCAGCGACTGCTCACAGCACGCTCACCTTTGGGTAGCGTCACTGTGGAGAACACCTTCAGTGCCTTCATGGAGTCCATCTCCTTCTGCATTGCCTCATGCCACTTCTTGGCTTCCGGCTCAGGCAATTTCTGCACTTCCTCAAAGCTCTCTGGCTCACACAGAGCCATACAAGCCCACACGCTAGTGGCTGTGTATCTGTCAGGAGGGATTCCTTTCGTGGTCCTCTGGGACCTCCTCAGTGTGTCATCGGAGTCCCCCTCTGACCCAGACGAGCTGGACTCTGCCTGTGAGTCCCTGACGTCTGGTGACTCTCCTACTGACCTGCTCCTCTTGAATGGTTCCCCTGGACCAGCCTCTGGAGACGTTCTACTGCGCTTGAACTGTCTTCCAGATCTAGCCTTTGGAGAAACTGGTGCACTCCGCGGCTCTTGCTTCGGAGTAGCTACTGGATGTGGTGCAACCTGGCCTTGGTTGGGTGCTCGGCCCGAACCACCAGAAGTGCCAGGAGTGGCAGCACCACCACCTCTCGGAGCTGGACGAACGGCCGGGGCTGGTCCGCCAGCTGGACCTGGTCCACCAGCCGGACCACCACCCGGACCACCACCACCAGCCGGTGGTGCACCTGCTTGTCCCACATCTTCAGGACCTTCCAGAACGTCAGTGAGAACTTCTGGATTGCCGTGAACGCGTTTCCACCCCTCCTGCTCACAGAACTCAGCACTGCAGCTGAGCACTACCCGAGACTGATCCTTCCCCTCAGGGTAGACGAACCTCCAGGCCTTGGAGGCTGGCTCATACCCGACGAAGATCATCTTTTGGGATCCTAGGTCCACCTTTGCGGCGCTTGGCTTTAGGCAGCAGCACATAAGCCTGGCAGCCGAACACTCTCATGAAGTGAACCTTTGGCTTTTTGCCATACAACAGAGCATAGGGCGTGTCACCTACCAACGAACTGTAGGTGCGGTTCAAGCAGAAAGAAGCAC
Organism: Lacerta bilineata; assembly: GCA_900245895.1. Classification (NCBI taxonomy): domain Eukaryota; kingdom Metazoa; phylum Chordata; class Lepidosauria; order Squamata; family Lacertidae; genus Lacerta; species Lacerta bilineata. Next base: position 23,490 of record OFHV01003452.1, on the reverse strand, counting down.
ACTTCCATGCTTCAGCCCAGAACTTCTGAGGCAACTTAGCATCGAAAAGCATGGCTGACACCGCCTCTTGCAGCGTCCTGTTCCTCCTCTCGGCAACTCCGTTCTGAGGAGGAGCATATGGAGCTGACAACCTGTGCTTGATACCTTTCTGGCGGAAAAACCCCTGCAGTGCGGACCCTAAGAATTCCATTCCTCGGTCCGACTGAAAGCTGCGAACTTTGCAGGAAAACTCAAGTTCAACCGCAACGACCCACTCCTTGATCATGCTGGCCGCCTCCCCCTTGTGTTTGAGCGGAATCGACCATCCTGCTCTCGAGTGGTCGTCCGTGAGAGTTAGAATGAATCTAGCTCCGCCCATGCTGGGCGTCGGGAAAGGACCACAGAGGTCTGCATGAACCAAAGCAAAACACTCCGTGGTGACTCTATCTGACCTAGGAAAATGGCACGTTTTTACCTTGGCCTGTTTGCATGCAGCACAGTCAAGAAACCGTGAGCATGTGAAAACTCGCACCCTTGCGTGTTACCTGGGGCCTTCTTTACGTACTGCCAATTCCTATGAGAAAAGCGTCGATGCCATAAGTGTAAACAATCACGATGCATCGGCGTATTCGCGCACAGCGCCTGTGCTGTGTCAGAGGTACTGTTACCTGTTTCCAAAACAAAAACTCCATCATCATTACAAGGAACACTGACCAACAGTTTACCCCCTTTAGAGATGGTACAGACATCATTCTCCAAATGAACCACATACCCATCCCTTAAAAGAGAAGACACAGACAATAAACAGCGCTTCATGCCTGGAAGAACAAAGCATTGAAGATCAGCCTGTAAAAAATCAACAAAGACAGTAGCTTCAGTCTGTAGCTTTTTCTTTGAACCATCAGCAAGGGAAACTTGTTTGCCTCCAACAATGTCCTTGCAGTCCCGAGCATGGTCACCAGATGGCACAAAATGGTGAGATGCTGCTGTGTCAATCATGAACTGTAACTTAGCAACAGGAACGTCCTTGACGGTAGCCATAGCAGCAGCAAGATGACGTGGGTTTCCTCCAGACGATGAGCCCCCACCTGTGCCTCTCCTACGTGTGTTTTCAGGCTTGCCGTAACCTCTTATCTGTGTGTTTACATTAGCAGCGCCTCTGGCCTTGCAGTCTCGTTGCAGGTGGCTACTCGAATTACAGAGATAACAGCGACGTGTTGCAGCATAGGCCTGCACAGTAGACTCATCATGGCTTTTGTTTCCAGCTGCCCCCCCTCTCCTGCTGGGAACAGGGCAGCCTCGAGCATATCCATTGCCGGAGTCACTGTGCCTCCTACTCTCCTCCTCCTGTAAGCGTCCCGCAATCAACCGGAGATTAAGATCTGCAGCAGGCATGGCTTCCAGAGTGAGACAAAGGCTCTCATACTCATCAAAAACAGAAGTGAGCAAGATATATGACTTCTGCTCCTCCGTATACGTGATGCCCAAAAGCCTCAGCTTTTCCAACGTGGCTATCACTTTTTGCACATGTTCTTGGACGCTCTGTCCATGAGCCAGTTTTAAGCCATACAGCTGCCTGGTCAAATGGATTTTTGCACCAGCTGTAGGTCGCATATAAATTCCTTCCAGCCCGGTCCAGATAGCGTGGGCACTCTCAAGTCCAGCTATCAGGGGCAATTGGGAACCTTCCAGGGCCATTATGAGCATTCCCCTGGCTCTCTCATCCCTGCGTAGCTCAGCTTGCGCAGCTGCGACCGCTGCAGCTCCAGCGCCAGCAGCAGCTTGGACAGGGGGGTTTCTCAGGGTCTCACTAAGCCCTCTGGCAAGAATCCAAGCTTGGGCTTTCACTCTCCATTCCAAATAATTTTCTCCATTCAGTGGAGGAAAGGGGCAGGAAAAGGATTCATTTCCTTCAGCAGCGGCAGCCATTCTCTCCCCCCGGGGCTTTCCTACTTACTGCTGTAGAACTCAAACTCCCGGCTCCGGATTAATGGCGTCGTCCCACCAGCGAATGCTTGCCAGCCCTGGCTGCACTCCAGCTGGATTTCACTGCCGTGGCACGCTGTCCATTCCTCCCTTTGAAGACGATAGCAGGCAGGCAATTAGCAAAGCCATAACCTTTTGTGTTGCGAGGGGTTCAGGAGCAATAAAACCCCCGCGTTCAGAAGCCATAAATCACCAAAATGGGTCCGGCAGGCTTCCCGATCACGCAGTTCCAAAATACTTTCACCTTCATAGCAGAGTTTAAATACACAGCGTTCTTGAAGCAAACCTCCTGCAATATCGTCTTTGTTAAATCAGCAGTCTTTAACAAACGTACACTGACTCCTCCACTGTCAGCAAAGCAGATTTATTACAGCGTAGCATAAATCAAACGCCCGGAGATGAGGCGTTCATGGCTCCTCTCCGGTACAAGCAAAAACGAAAGCAACCTTCTCACACAGACTTCAGACTCGCTCTCTGAGAATTACAGCAGTCTCATATTACAAAGCATAACATCACATGTCAGTTCCTGTGTGACGGCGTAGCTAGATCTGTGTGTAACCCTTTCAGATCCTCACAGCAAACAAGATGAATTCTAACAAGGAGAAATGTAAAGTACTACACTTGGGCAAAAAAAATGAAAGGCACAAATACAGGATGGGTGACACCTCTGTGCAGAGCAGTACATGTGAAAAGGATCTAGGAGTCTTGGTAGACCATAAACTTGACATGAGTCAACAGTGTGATGCAGCAGCTAAAAAAGCCAATGCAATTCTGGGCTGCATCAATAGGAGTATAGCGTCTAGATCAAGGGAAGTAATAGTACCACTATATTCTGCTCTGGTCAGACCTCACCTGGAATACTGTGTCCAGTTCTGGGCACCACAGTTCAAGAAGGATACTGACAAGCTGGAACGTGTCCAGAGGAGGGCAACCAAAATGGTCAAAGGCCTGGAAACGATGCCTTATGAGGAACGGCTTAGGGAGCTGGGTATGTTTAGCCTGGAGAAGAGAAGGTTAAGGGGTGATATGATAGCCATGTTCAAATATATAAAAGGATGTCATATAGAGGAGGGAGAAAGGTTGTTTTCTGCTGCTCCAGAGAAGCGGACACGGGGCAATGGATTCAAACTACGAGAAAGAAGATTCCACCTAAACATTAGGAAGAACTTCCTGACAGTAAGAGCTGTTGGACAGTGGAATTTGCTGCCAAGGAGTGTGGTGGAGTCTCCTTCTTTGGAGGTCTTTAAGCAGAGGCTTGACAGCCATCTGTCAGGAATGCTTTGATGGGGTTTCCTGCATTGGCAGGGGGTTGGACTGGATGGCCCTTGGGGTCTCTTCCAACTCGAGGATTTTTCAATTCTATGATTCTAGTCAGTAAGCTCATTTATTCAACATTAGCAGGTTCACAACAGCAACTATGGAAAAGACAAAAAACCCGCCCAAAACTCTGCTAAATATAACTTCCCTTTTCGCGAGCTTATTTCTGATTGGAGCGTTCGCCTGCCCAAACGCTACTGTGATTGGTTAGATCATGCCAGGCGACGTGCCCTGATTGGAGGCCGAACAGTCCCTAGTGGTTGCAGTCGCACACATAACAACGTTTTTCTGCTCTTACAGCATAAATGAAAAATAAAACATGGGAATTTTTGCTGAGCTGTTTTGCAAAGAGCAGAGAGATGAGCACCCTGTTTTGCAATGAAAACCACTCAGGCAAAAGATGGAAATGACCAGCAAGAAAAACAACACACCCTTCCTGACTTTTGGTTTCAGGTTCTTTCTAACCATGTGAATTCTCAGCAATGGCCCATGGCAGATCACTTTCACTTTCCATGATCCCCAAACAAACAAACCACACACACACATTAAAAAAAGAAACAAACGCAGGCAGGATTTGGATGAAGAACAGCAGTTGAGAACTTGCTGGAGCGCAGGGTGGAAAAGTTGAAGCGTAGAATATTTATAACATGCAGCAAATATGCAAAAACTAAGGGGGGAACCATGGAGGGGAGGAGGGGAAGTCGGAGGTGAAATGGATGTGGACCTGCAAAGTATGATTCCTCTTGTAAACTTCTGAAATTCAGAATTTATTTATTTCTTTAAGATACAATGCAGTAGAAAAGGTTTGTGGGAAAACACAATGGAAGACGAGGTGGGAAGTCAATTTATGAGACAATAAAAAAAATTCCTTCCAGTAGCACTTACTTAGAGACCAACTAAGTTTGTTCTTAACTACTGGAAGGAATTTTTTATTTTTTATTTTGTTTTGACTATGGCAGACCAACACGGCTACCTACCTGTAACTGAAACAGAAGTCACCAGACCCTTATATATAGTGAGAGGGTGGGGAGGGGTATTACTCAGAAGGGGGGTGGGAATTGGGGGATTGGACTGATGGGTGTGGTAAGCCTGTTGACAACTGATAACGACTGATAACGACTGCAATTGGTCTTAAAGGAGAAAGCAAGGGGTGAGATGGCCAAAAATACATGACATAGCCATGTTTAGCCATCTCACCCCTTGCTTTCTCCTGTAAGACCAATTGCAGTCGTTAACAGTCATCAACAGGTTTTCCACACCCATCAGCCAATCCCCCATTCCCACCACCCTTCTGAGTCATACCCCTCCCCACCCTCTCACTATATATAAGGGTCTGGTGACTTCTGTTTCAGTGTATCTGAAGAAGTGTGCATGCACATGAAAGCTCATACCAAGAACAAACTTCGTTGGTCTCTAAGGTGCTACTGGAAGGAATTTTTTTTTCCTTTTGTCTCAGAGTGACATCTAGCAGCCCTGGAGGGAACTGCAAGGAATGACATTGAGCACAGTTTTGAAATTAGTAGTAGTAGTAGCTTGTTATTTATACCCTGTCACCCTTGGCGGCTTATACCACATAAACAACGGTAAAACATTAGACATTAAAAGCACAGGCTGGAGAGAGCAACTGACACCTGCATCAGGATCGTTCCCAGGCACAGTTTAAATTCCTCAGCAAGGTGATGAAAAAGCAGAGACATCACCTTGCCGACAAAGGTCCGTATAGCTATGGTTTTCCCAGTAGTAATGTATGGAAGTGAGAGCTGGACCATCAAGAAGACTGATCGCCGAAGAATTGATGCTTTTGAATTATGGTGCTGGAGGAGACTCTTGAGAGTCCCATGGACTGCAAAAAGATCAAACATATCCATTCTTAAAGAAATCAGCCCTGAGTGCTCACTAGAAGGGCAGATCCTGAAGCCCAGCGACTTCTCCTGTTTTTTGGGTATATTTATTCCCTCTGCTACTGTTGTTTCACTTAACTTCATAATCTCTTTTGTTATTCTACTTCTTAAATTGTAAGTGTGTGACATTGCAACTGGTGACATTTCAGATGCTCCAATAAATGAAGAATACAGCGGCCAGGGTTTTCACTTGTGCTGCTCACTTGGAAAGAGCATCACTGGGTACCAATCCGCTTCTGACCCCTTTCCAAAGTGCTGGTGTTTACCTCTAAGAACTTGGGGCTCCAAGGCACGGAGAAGCCTTCCAAGGTCATCCAAGGAGCTCCTCCTTCTCTTGATGCTTCCCCTGCTAAGAAGGTTAAGAAGAGCTCTGCAGGATCAGGCCCAAGGGGGGCAGTCCAGCATCCTCTTCCCACAGGGACTGATCAGATGCCCCCAAGGGAAGCCCACAAACTGCATGGACTATGGATTGCCTCAATAGCTGGAGGCAGCAATGCCTCTGAATCCTAGTTGCTGGAAGCCGCAGGATGGCAGAGGGCTCATGTGCTCAGATCTTGCTTGCTGGCTTCCTACAAGCCAGAGGTTTCCAACCTTTCTGAGTCCACGGCTCCCTTGGCCAACTACCTTTCTTTCTGCGGCTCCCCTGTGGGGCTCAGTTATGCCACCCCTTGCCTGCAGAGCCGGCAGCCCCTCACTCCTTTTCGAACCCTCTCCCTTGTGCAGTGTTCCCTCAGCCTCCTCTCCTCCCCCCTCTCCTTGGGAGTCCTCTGGGCATCCGCTGCCGCCGCCCCTGGTCTCTGAGCTGCCCCAAAGAGAGGTGCCCCCTCACCCTTCCCCACAGGGGCCTGGGACTTGTCTGTCCATTCCCAACAGCAAGGGCTGATGGGGACTGGCTGGCTGGGCTCCCTCGCCCGCTTGCTTGCTTACTCCGAAGCCGCCTCAACTCCTGGCACCCAGCACCCCCTGACCAGCCCCAGAAGCACCATTCGCCTGTGGAGCTTGTAGCCAGGGCTGCTGCAACAAACAGCCACGCAAGCAAGAGACAAGAGAGGGCATCAGAGGAGGGAGGGAAGGAAAGAGGGACAGAGGCCAGAGTTTCCAGCGGCACCCCTGACCATCCTTCAAGGCACCCCAGGGTGCAACGGCACACTGGCTGAAAACCACTGGCTTAAGGCAGTTGGATGCCATTGTGAGAATGGATTGCTGGACTTACAGCCATTTCCCATGAGTTACTTGCACTAGATTACTCTCCGTTCAACAGCCTAACAGCCCACGGATAGAAACCGGTGGTCGGGGGTGATGGGAATGGTCATTCCAAAAACAGCTGGAGACCCGCATTTGGGAAACCCTGGGGTAGTGTGTCAGACTAGGAAGGACCTGAGAGCTCAGGGTTCAGATCCCCACCACTCAGCCATGAATCTCACTGGGTGACCTCGGGCCAGTCACTCACTCTCACCTTAGCCTACCTCACAGGGTTGTTGTGAGGATAAAATGGGGAGGGAGAGAATTATGTGCCCCAATTTAAGCTCCTTGGAGGAAAAGGTGGGATATAAATGTAATTAATAAAGAAATAAACTCTGGTGTGGCAAGATGAGCAACATAACTTAACTTGGAAGGTTAGAGTTCAATGAGAGGCAGTAGTGGTTTGAATGCCAGGCTCAGAGCTGGGAGAGCTGGGTTCGAATCCCCGCCACTCAGCCATGAAGCTCTGGGTGATCTTGGGCCTAGTCGCTGCCTCTCAGCACAACCTCCCTCACAGAGAAGTGAGGTATAAAGTCATTGGATCAAATAGAGAAAAATGTTGTTGTTCCTCTCTCTGATCTAAAGGATTGGTTGAGGTTGAGAGAGGGGAGAACCATGCCTGCTACCTCCAGCTCCTCGGTTTTTTTTTTTTTAAACAGAATTTAGACATTTTCACAAAATAACACAAAGACCCCCACACCTACAAATATCAAAACAAATAAGATACACAAAATGAGATTCTTCTTCTTGTCCATATACCTTTTTTTTAAAAAAAAAAATGTTCTAAATCTTCGTTTGATTCCCCCGCCCATACACCTTCGGTTTTAAAACAGATCAAATAGATAAAAATGAGGGTAACTTAAATTCTCCCTGCAATGACTTCACACTCCGATTTGTTGGCAGACCTCTATATTATCTCTGTTCAACCCACTCCCCTTCTGTCCATTATCTTCTCCTGTCTAAAGATCTTCTGATCCACAAATGTTACTCCCACAACAACAAACCCTGCTGATGGTTCTTTCCAGTTTCTCCATGCCTTTGTCCCATACTTCACAGAAATTCTATGCCCCTCGACACTGCCACGGAGTCTGGATATTAAAAATCTTTCCGTTCACCTGCCACCCCCTGAAATCTGTCAGTTCCTGGTTAGCCAATCTCACACCATCCTTCCAACAAATCTGCCAGCTCCAGCATTGAATATTCGAAAAGCCTCCTCTTGGAAAACAGATTCTTTCCATTTATAATCCCACTCAAGGCTCTTAATTTTCAAAGGCAATTGAAAGACAGAGCTTTTCCTACTGTCCTTCAGGGTCGGTCTAACATCTTCGGGGGGAGGTGGAAAACTTGCCAGCCCCACAAATGCCACGATCACAGAACTAAGACAGCATGACAAAATCACTGTGGGAATGCTTAGGAGTGTGGATGATGATATATTATTTTATATATCTCATTCCAGCTTGTGTTAACAAGCTCCAAAATCAGCAGAGTTCCATTCCCTTTCTAAAACACAGCAGAGACGGTTGCACAGGCTTGCTAAAGCCTCTATAAGAAATAGATATTCCTGGTATATTCCCCTTCTTCCCTCTTAAAAATATAGACACAACACAGTGCTCTTTACAGAAGATATAGAAAGAGTTTACTTACAGTCATCCTGAGTTACAGTACAAGCTCAGAAAGGCAGGCAGGCTTAGATAAATGTATTTACATGTGGAAGCTAACTCTGTAAAGAAGCAGGCTTCACTAGGCCGAGGGCATTCTGTCCCTGAGATGCTCTTCCTTGAAGAAGCGAATCCAAAAGAGAAAGATGATGTCTGGTTCCTGTGGTTTTGTGTAAACCTCCCCAGGTGAAGCCACACCCACCTCCAGTTACATAGAGGAAGTTGTCTCAGTCCAGGTAAGCAGGAAGTTAAGGCTGGAGGACTGAGACACCTTCATGTCCACTTTAGCAATGGTATGTTTTGACTGCTCTGTGTTTATATCCCACAATCACCTGGTGGCAACTTTCCACTTTAAAGAATAAAAGACCATTTATATTGGAACCACTTCACAGGTGTAGACAGAGGCAGCCAGGACACCCTCTGGGCTTAATTTAAAGGCAAAAGGTAAAGGGACCCCTGACCATTAGGTCCAGTCGTGTCCGACTCTGGGGTTGCGGCGCTCATCTCGCTTTACTGGCCGAGGAAGCCGGCGTACAGCTTCCGGGTCATGTGGCCAGCATGACTAAGCCGCTTCTGGCGAACCAGAGCAGCGCACGGAAACCTCCCTCCCCTCTGTCAGCAACTGCCAGCAATCGCCATCCGTTGCAACATTCTTTCTGGCCAGTAGGTCAAGCTGCATCAATAAATGTACAATAGCAATACTGAAATATACAACTTAATATGTGCCGAAGGCACGACATATTGCAAGCATCATAGTGCCTGCGAAGGACTTCCTGGGTTCCTCCAGGAAAGAGCTCCATAATCTGAGCTTTCATTTTATTAAAAAGTAAGTCTCCAGCTCTCCTAGAAAGAAAGTTAGGCAGCAAAATGTGTACCCTCTTCCCACCACACTCTCTTCAAATTCAAAATGTACCCCTGATCCAAAACAGTCAGTGGTCTCTGCCCACTCTCCCAGAGATGCCAACTGGAGGGGTCTTCTCACTACCTGGGAAAACCCCAAGGAAGCTGGAAATAATGCACCCAATATTTAAAAACATGACCAGAAAAGCATCATTGGAGATGGAGGGGTGTGTGCAGAGAGAGATGCTATCTGTGAAAGGTGCTCTCTGCCTTTCTTGAAAATGCTCTGACCATGTGAAGTTGATTTCCCAAGACGGCTGGCTTTGCAATTTGGAATCACAGCTGGCTTTCTTCTTGCCCCACCCAAAAGGAACTTCCCGTGTTCCTCTCAACCTACGTGGCTTAAAAGCCGTGCTCAGTTTTTCTCCCTCTTGCAGTGGTGCGGATTCACGTGACTCTGCAACAAACCTATTTACCAAATAGAAATGGAATTCTACTCAGTATTGATCCACAGCAGATCTCCAGTGTATAGTTAGCAGAGTAAAAACTTAAACATGTTTCAGGATTCCCCCCGAAACAGACCAGAGGAAATGAATGTTTCATCCAGCAGAGCTTTACTGCTACTGAAGGCAAATGAGCATCATGGTCACAAATCCAAAACATTCAGGATTGGCCCTGTCCATAAGAAATCCAGCTGCAGCAGACTAAACTTAAACTTACAATAACTTAAGCATTAACTCCACAAAGACGTAAGCCAACTACATAATGTTACAACAAGAGCTGTCCTTTTCAAATTGTTCTGCGGTGTACAGTGGTGTCCTGCCATTGAGTGTCACCAAGCTGTCAATCATCTCGATGAGCTCCTTCACCTGAATCTCCTTTTCTTCTCCATCAGCCTTATTGTTAAAAGCAATCAATCGTCCTTCAAACATCTCGATCAGATCCTTCATTTGCCCCCCAGCGCCTTCTAAGAACTCCTCTATAGTTAATCCATTCTTAACTAACTCATCTTTATGGGTGAATAGAAGAATCAGATGCTTCTTTCCTTCATCCTTGAAGAGGCTTTTCACTTGCCTGAAAATGTTTCCTGGTCCTCCATTGTGAATGTCCCCGCTCTTATCACGACGAGGATGGCGTGAAATCCAGCAGAGACCATACCAACACACTTCTTCAGCTCTTGTCGCGTGAAGCGTTTCTTATTTGTTGTATCAAAGAACCCAGGTGTGTCCACAACAACAATTCTCCTGCCACCTACAATGGCTTTTTTACATTCGCATTTCTGAGTTGTTGAATCAAGTTCAAATTTGCTTTTAAATTCCTCAGCCCCCAGGATGGTGTTTCCCGTTGCGCTCTTCCCATGTCCGGTTTTGCCAACGAGCAGAATTCTCAATTCTTCGCCTGGTCTGGCTAAATAAGAGATAAAAAAACACCATGTCAGCAAAGTTCTTGAGACTAGCCCCCCGCCCAAAAAAGGCTCACAAATGTTTCACAGGCATGCTAATTATTAGTGACCTCTTCTTCTTCTTTTTTACAAGAAAGGAGAGTCTGACTAAACGTCAAGAAGAACTTTCTGGTGCCAAGAGCTGCTCGACAGTGAAATGGATGCCCTTGGAAAGGTGGAGTTTCCTTCCGTGGGGGTTTCTAAGCAGAGGTTGGCTGGCCATGTGCCACGGATGCTGTAGTTGCGATTCCAGCGTTGCAGGGGACAGGGGCGTACCCAGGATCAAAACTGGGGGGGGGGCAAGCCATGGTCATTCAGGTTGTGACATTTCAGCACGGAAAGGCGAATGAAACCAAAATTTTAGGAAAAGTATATATAATTATAGCAGTGCTTTATTACAGTAGTTATTACAATTATTTGCTTGAATGTTTTTTTAATTTTTATTCTAGTTACATGTCTTATACCAGGGGTGGCCAACTCCCAAGAGACTGTGATCTACTTTCAGCAGTGATCTACCCCCGTTTTTGGGGGTTCAGCTCAAAGTTGTTGACCTTTTTGGGGGATGAGGAATGCCCCGTTTTTTATGGGTTCAGTTCGTTTTTAGATTACTGACCATATTATGTAAACAGCAACGAAAATAGCTTCAAAAAACAGAAAAACTTTCCCCCCCAAACAGAAAGCCCCCAAATGGCTGAAAAACTCAGTTTCCTAGGATCCTCAGCCATCGCAACTCACCATGCAAGGGAACTGTTTCCAAAGCTCCTTTGCAACGATCAGCCGGCAACACACACACACACACACACACACACACACACGCAGTGGCCGGCTGCCGGTCGGCAGAGCTCAATTGTTATTTAGATTTTGGGAGGGGGAGAAAGACCGGTAGTTGAGCTTTTTAGGAGAGCTCTTTTTTTCCTTTTAGGCTGCCGATAACCATTTAATTATTATTATTTTTTGCTTCTAGAGGGGGGCAGCTGCCCCCTCCTGCCCCCCCTTCGGTACGCCCATGGCAAGGGATCAGACTAGATTAATAAACAATGTCCTGACTTCGGAACTCGGACGCCGTAAACCCGGAAATAAATGCTTCGGTTTTCAAACACTTTTCGGAAGCCGAGGATGCTGCAAGGCTTCCGTTTTGAGTTTCCCTGTTGTATTGGGGCTTCTGTATTTTCAAACGTTTTGGGACTCAAACAGTCTTCCAAAACACATTACGTTAAAAAACCAAGGGAAATTTCCTGCCCCTATTTCTCTTGCGGGTTGAGGGTGCACAGAAAATGTGTCAGGGTGGATCCTTCCACTGGGCACCCTGACCACAGTTTCTACCCTCAGCATGATCCAAGGAGAAGACTTGTTTGTGCCATAAGTAGCACTCCAGAGATTGGTGGTGGCAACGCATGCCCTGCCCTCCTGGAATTGAGCCGAGACTTGCTGGAAGTTTCCCATTAACTTTCATTGAGAGAAAGCTTTGGCATTTCAGACAAGGCACATTCTTTCGGGCATTCAATGCTCCTTCCTAGGTGTTGCCCCCTCTGCTGTCTGCATTTCTCACTCCTTCTTGATCAAGGGGATGCAAGCGGCATCTCCAAGATTTGCCCCTGTTCCTCCTCTGAGTGCACAGAGGGGGTCTCACTCTCATGCACATCCTCCTCCCCAGAAGAAACTGGCATAAGAGGTGGGGAAAGGGGACAAACCTGCTGTGGGGTGTGCACGGATAAGGGTTGCCTCTTCCTCTCCTCATTACTTTTCTCTGACTCTCTCCCCACTACTGGAGGCCCCCACAGCCTGCTAATCCCCTCTCTGGGATTGTCCTCCTCCCACTGACCCTCCAAGTGTCCATTTTTCAGGGCCAGTCCTGTATTAACAGAAGCCATCCCAGTTTCTGATGTGATCCCAAAATGTCCCGCTTTGCCTTAGGACGTCCCTATCTTCATCAGAGAAACGTTGGAGGGTCTGGAGTTATGTGACCCCGAGCCAAGGAGTTAAGTTACTATACAACCATTAGATGACATCTGAAGGCAGCCCAGTATAGGAAACTTTTAAATGTTTTATTATTATTATTATTATTATTATTATTATTATTATGTTGTATATGTTGGAAGCCACCGAGAGTAGCTGGGGCAACCCATTCAGATGGGCGGGGTATAAATAATAAAATTGTTGTTGTTGTTGTTGAATAAAGGTAAAGGGACCATTAGGTCCAGTCGTGTCCGACTCTGGGGTTGCAGCGCTCATCTCGCTTTACTGACTGAGGGAGCCGGCGTACAGCTTCCGGGTCATGTGGCCAGCAGGACTAAGCCGCTCCTGGTGAACCATTTACCTTCCCGCCGGAGCGGTACCTATTTATCTACTTGCACTTTGACATGCTTTCGAACTGCTAGGTGGGCAGGAGCTGGGACTGAGCAACAGGAGCTCACCCCGTCGCAGGGATTCGAACCGCCGACCTTCTGATCAGCAAGCCCTAGGCTCTGTGGTTTAACCCACAGCATCCCTATTTTCATTGGAGAAATATTGGAGGTCCCCATTCTGTGTTTCCCATGGGCTCATCCTTCTCTGCCAGTCTCTGCCATCTTGAAGTCATAAGCAAACCATGCAGCACTCCAGAAATTTGCGGTGCTACCTGAGGATGGTCGATATCAGGAAAAGACTCACCTTGGGCCATGCTGCCTGTCGCAGAAAGACAAGTTGCCACTCAAAGTTCACGGCAGTCCAGAAATCCTGCATTAAAAACACCAAAAGTCATTTGCAGAACTCCTGGGGGACTCCCGGTGTTGCAGAACTCAGTTTCTTTCCAGGGACTTTCCTGCTACTGGACTCCTTGGCCAAAAACAAAGTTTGGGGATATTTAAATAGGTCCTCTCTGATGCCCAAGACTGGAAGCGAAGGAACTTGGAGCAGGAAGCAAGGTTCAAAGAGATAAAAGTTGCTGGCCTTCTACCTTGGCTCCAGTGGAAAAATGGAGCCAAGTCCAAAAGGGAACCGTAGAAACTGGAAGAACCAGAACGTAGAGGTCCTTTCATTCCTACTTGTTGTACAAGGCAAGAGCGTTTGCAGATAAGCTCAGTTCTGGGTAAATAGGGCTACAAATCAAACTCCAAACTGAATGATTTCACCTGAGAATGCCCCTTCTGCATTCTAGTCATAGAAGGTCAAATCAGTCAACTCTATCTAGTCACTTTCCCCTGTGGGGTCAGGAAACTTGGCAGGTTGATTTTCTGTGTTTCTTAATTGTGATATTTGACAACAGCAGAACAACGAACAGAGGAGGAGGAGGAGGAAGAGGAGGTGCCTGAAAATCAGAGCCAGGACACACAACCTTATAGGATGATGATGATGATAATAATAATAATAATAATAATAATAATAATAATAATAATAATAATAATAATAATAATAATAATAATAATAATAATTTATTAATTTATACCCACCCATCTGGCTGGGTTTCCCCAGCCACTCTGGGCAGCTCCCAACAGAATATTAAAAACAGAATAAAACATTAAAGACTTCCCTAAGAGCAGCCTTCAGTTGTCTTCTAAATGTCAGATAGTTGTTTGTAGCCCGAACCCACACACCTGCACTTTAATGTCACACTGAAGAGGGAGCAAACTTGTTTTCTATTGCTCCAGAACGCAGGACCCAAAGCAGTGGGTTTGATTTACAAAAAGGGAGATTCTGACTAAGCCTTAGGAGGAACTTTCTGAAGGCAAGAGCTGTTTGATGGTGGAACAGACTCCATCAATCTCCTTCCTTGTAGGTTCTTAAATGGTCTGGGAATCTGGGGGGGGGGCATTGCATCTGGCAGGCAGAAGGGGAAAGGACCTAACCGGTGGCTGTGCCTTTTTGGAGGCAGGGCGTTTGTGGAAGCCTTCGCCACCTGACTCTCCTTCGCACACCTCCAAAAGGGGGGGGTCCTTGGCATGGATTGTGTTCCCCCCCTTTCCCCTTTCTTTTAGGGCAGGGGTCAGCAAACTTTCAGCATGGGGCCGCTCCATATTTTGAAAAATAATAGTGAACGAATTCCTAATTCCTAAAATAATAGTGAACGAATAAAAAGACACGTTCTACTCAGGTAAAAACATGCTGATTACCGAACCGTCCATGGCCAGATTTAGAAGGCAATTGGGCCAGATCCAGCCCCTGGGCCTTAGTTTGCCTACCCAAGTTTTAGAGCATCACCCAGGAGGGCAGACTTTGCCTCCAACCACCAACTGTCCCTACAGAACCAAGTGCAGAAGGCGCATTGTGGCATTTGCAAAATATTTTTCCACCCCCCAATCCCCCTCCCAATTTCCTCCTGCAGGAGGGATCCCCACCTCTGCTTAATTCCACCAGAACAGCGGGGTGGGGGGGGTTTTCACTACCTTGACTTCTGCTGGGCAGTTTTCTTCCTGGTCTGGCTGTTTCTCTCTGCAACTTCTGGCAGCCTCTGGCTCTCCCCGTCCCTCTCAGAGTTCTGAGTCTGACGCAGGTTTTGAGTGCGCATTAAGAACTGAAAAGTTTGACATTTGCTCAGCAGTGGAAAGTGAAAGTGTTTTCTTCTCAGTTGATCCATCCAGTTACACATACATAAAAGGAGAACACAATAGCATCAAAACAGCCCGGCTGAGGGATCAGGCAAAAGGGGTCTAGCGTAGTCCAGCAGCCTGATGGATCTGGAAACCAGCTGCCCCGAGATGAAGGTCACAAGCAAGACATAAGCACCATGGCCTTCTCCACACTTGTGATTTTCAGCAACTGGGGTATTCAGAGGCACACTGAGCATCGCCAGAATGCCTAGCGGACCAGAGTAACATGGGAACTATGTATAAGGCAGCCTTATACCAAGTCAGACCATGTGCCAGAGACTCATTACTGCCCTTGAACGGCACACTAGACTTCAGTTGAGGCAGCCTGGAACAGCATTAGCGTTTTTTGTTGCTGCATCACACTGTGGGCTCATGTGAAGCCCACAGTGAAGTTCCTCAAGGAAGGAACTGATTGACCGTCACCTCCCAACAGAAGAAAGCCAGTTTCTACCGGGATGCCATTCCATTCAAGATGCCAGACCACACCTGGAGTCCTGTGTCCCGTTCTGGGCACCACAATTTAAGAAGGATGTTGACAAGCTGGAAGGTGGGCAGAGGAGGGAGACCAAGAGGATCAAGGGTCTGGAGACCAAGCCTTGGGAGGAACAGCTGATGAGGTTGGGGATGTTTAGCCTGGAAAAGAGGAGACTGAGGGGAGATAGGAGAGCCATCTTCAAATATCGGAAGGGCTGTCCCATGGAAGGGGGAACAAGTTTGTTTCCTGGTGCTCTGGAGGGGAGGACTCGAACCCATGGCTTCAAATTATGAGAAAGGAGATTATGACTAAACATCAGGAAAAACTTTGTGACAGTAAGAGCAGTTTGACAGTGGAACGGTCTCCCTCGGGATGTGATGGACTCTCCTTCCTTGGAGATTTTAAAGCAGAGGTCTGTCAGGTTTTTTTTTAGCTGTGATTCCTGAATTTCAAGGGGTTGGTCTAGAAGACCCCTGGGGGTCCCTTCCAACTCTACCATTCTAGGATTCTATGTGTACTGTAAAAGGGAGGCAGATGAACTCCCTTATCGCCCATAGAGCTGATTCCCAGGCTGCAGATCGCAAAGAGCAAGCTCTCTCCACTCTGGGAACGTGGCTGGTTGCTCCATTGGAGGTTCTGGACAGAAATCTAAAGGAGGACTCATCCACCCTTCCACAGCTTGTGGGGACACCCATACTGTTTGTACAGCAAACACAGAGGAGTGGAGATCTTGCACTGACTTAAAAACCTCAAGCGGGTCCTGCTGCCCACTGCTACCTGCTGCCGGCAAACTGCAGAAGCTTCTCCCCCCCCACACACACACACCTTTTTGTGGGCTTTTGTGCAGATTGTGCAAACTCAATTTTGCCACTGAGTGTGTCCTGGGAAAGGATCCATGGTCAACCCCACCTGCACGCCAGAGGTCCTTCTTCGTGTGCCTCCTCCACAGGAGGGTGGCAACACGAGGACAGGCACTTTTCTGCAGTGGCTCCCCATTTGTGGAATGCTCTCCCCAAGGAGGCTCGCCTGGCACCTTCAGTATGCATCTTTAGGTACCAGGCGGAAAAGTTCCTCTCCAACAAGGCCTTTGGTGGATTGACATGCAAAGCACTTTTATATGTGTTGTGCAAGGGGGATTATTGGTTTGTTTTTGTTCTTATTTTTAATATGTATTTCAGCATCAGCATCATCATAATCAATGCCACCCTGATGAATATACCTGCATGCCAGATACGTTTACCAACACACACTTGTTGCCTTCACAGCGCCTATGTTTCGCTGCAGAGATATGCATGTGAAATAATGTTTCTGCACACTTGGAGTTAGCCACAGTCGGAGGCAGCGATGCTTCAGAATTCCACTTCCTGGAAACTACAGGGGGAGGGGAGAGTTGTTCTTGAACTCAGCTCCTGCTTCAGGCTTCCCTTGGGGGTATCTGGCTGGCCACTGTGAGAACAGGATGCCGGACTGGGTAGCTCCGTTGGTCAGAGCGTGGTGCTGCGATAATGCCAAGGTTGCAGGTTCGATCCCCATATAGGACAGCTGCATTGGCAGGGGGTTGGACTAGATGACCCTTGGGACCCTTCCAACTCTTCAGTTCTATGATTCTGTGACTAGATGGGCCACTGGCCTGATCTGGGAGGGCTCTTCATATGTTTGTTAAATACACAACTTGAAAGGAGACCTAGTCAGTAAGCTCAATTATTCAACATTAGCAGGTTCACAACAGCAACTCCAACTGTGGAAAAGACAAAAAACCCGCCCAAAACTCTGCTAAATATGAAACTTCCCTTTTCGCGAGCTTATTTCTGATTGGAGCGTTCGCCTGCCCAAACGCTACTGTGATTGGTTAGATCATGCCAGGCAACGTGCCCTGATTGGAGGCCGAACAGTCCCTAGTGGTTGCAGTCGCACACATAACAACGTTTTTCTGCTCTACAGCAATAAATAAAAAAAAAAAAATGGGAATTTTTGCTGAGCTGTTTTGCAAAGAGCAGAGAGATGAGCACCCTGTTTTGCAATGAAAACCACTCAGGCAAAAGATGGAAATGACCAGCAAGAAAAACAACACACCCTTCCTGACTTTTGGTTTCAGGTTCTTTCTAACCATGTGAATTCTCAGAAATGGCCCATGGCAGATCACTTTCGCTTTCCCTGGTCCCCAAAGCAAACAAACCACACACACACACACATTTAAAAAAGAAACAAACGCAGGCAGGATTTGGATGAAGAACAGCAGTTGAGAACTTGCTGGAGCGCAGGGTGGAAAAGTTGAAGTGTAGAACATTTATAATATGCAGCAAATATGCAGAAACCAAGGGGGGAACCATGGAGGGGAGGAGGGGAAGTCGGAAAGGTGAAATGGATGTGGACCTGCAAAGTATGTTTAGCCTCTTGTAAACTTTTGAAATTCAGAATTTATTTATTTTTAAGATACAATACAGTAGAAAAGGTTTGTGGGAAAACACAATGGAAGGCGGGTGGGAAGTCAATTTATGAGACAATAATAATAAAAAATTCCTTCCAGTAGCACCTTAAAGACCAAATAAGTTTGTTCTTGGTATGAGCTTTCGTGTACATGCACACTTCTTCAGATACATGAAAGCTCATACCAAGAACAAACTTAGTTGGTCTCTAAGGTGCTACTGGAAGGAATTTTTTTATTTTTTATTTTGTTTTGACTATGGCAGACCAACACGGCTACCTACCTGTAACTGAAACAGAAGTCACCAGACCCTTATATATAGTGAGAGGGTGGGGAGGGGCTATTACTCAGAAGGGGGTGGGAATGGGGGATAGGCTGATGGTGTGTAAAGCCTGTTGACGACTGATAACGACTGCAATTGGTCTTACAGGAAAAAGCAAGGGGATGAGATGGCTAAAAATACATGATATAGCCATTTTTAGTCATCTCACCCCTTGCTTTCTCCTGTAAGACCAATTGCAGTCATCAACAGGTTCACCACCCATCAGCCGATCACCCATTCCCACCACCCTTCTGAGTAATACCCCTCCCCACCCTCTCACTATATATAAGGGTCTGGTGACTTCTGTTTCAGTGTATCTGAAGAAGTGTGCATGCACACGAAAGCTCATACCAAGAACAAACTTAGTTGGCCTCTAAGGTGCTACTGGAAGGATTTTTTTTCCTTTTGTCTCAGAGTGACATCTAGCAGCCCTGGAGGGAACTGCAAGGAATGACATGGAGCACAGTTTTGAAATTAGTAGTAGTAGTAGCTTGTTATTTATACCCGTCCATCTGGCAGGGTTTCCCCAGCCACTCTCGGCAGCTTATACCACATAAACAACTGTAAAACATTAGACATTAAAGGCTCAGGCTGGAGAGAGCAACTGACACCTGCATCAGGTTTGTTTCCAGGCACAGTTTAAATTGCTGGATTTAGGCTTGAACCGCAAAACCAGAGGTTCCCAGGCTTTTGGGGCCACTGCTCTCTTGGTTCTGTAAACTCATTCCCAGCGCCTCCTTCCCCAACCCATTAAAAACATAATTCAGAATAGTGGTTTGCACCACCTACTAAGGACGAGAATAACGCAATGAAATTCAAAACAGCAAGAATTAATTGCACGGTTCAAAATCCTGATTCCTGCATTCAGTCAATCAGTCAGTCTCTTTATTACTGTCCATGACCAATATTCAAACAGAATCTTTGCCCAAATATATAAAATACAGTGGTACCTCGGGTTAAGAACTTAATTCGTTCTGGACCTGAAACTGTTCTTAACCTGAAGCACCACTTGAGCTAATGGGGCCTCCCGCTGCCGCTGCGCCACCAGAGCACGATTTCTGTTCTCATCCTGAAGCAAAGTTCTTAACCTGAAGCGTTATTTCTGGGTTAGCGGAGTCTGTAACCTGAAGCGTCTGTAACCAGAGGTACCACTGTACTACCAAACAGATCAAAAGAGAGAACTTTAACATTAAAATTACTAGCAGCTGTATCACGCTGTAATAAAGAGATAGGCTGAGCTTTCTGCATCCCGTTCTGTGGTTAACTGCTTGGGCAGTTCAGGAAATTCAGATTGCAAACGTAAGGCCTTACAAGGGCTCTAATCAGTGCAAAGTTTCAGTGTTGATCCCCAGGAGAAGCTTGAGGATTCCTCAGCCCTGTTCTTCTCTTTCCAGCGACATTAACAGGTGCAGCAGCTGATCCCGTTTCAGCAGAGCAGGAGGAGCCTGAGCTTCGCATCGTCATTGTTGGGAAGTCCGGGGTTGGCAAAAGCGCGACTGGGAACACCATCCTTGGGGGAAAGAGGTTTGACTCCAGGCTTCAAATGACCCCGTTACAAAGTCTTGCCAGTTAGGAATAAGAGAGTGGAAGGGGAAGAGGGTAGTTGTCATTGACACACCTGCGATTTTTGACTCTGATGGAGCCCAAAATTCTTCTGAGATGGAGCACTGCCTACGTCTCTCCAGGCCCCGTCCGCATGCTCTGGTTCTGGTCGTCCCAGTGGGTCGATTCACAGAGGAAGACCACCAGGTGGTACAGCGGCTGAGGAAGACATTCAACAGTAGCGAGAAGAAATGCATGGTTGTTGTCTTCAGCCACAAAGAAAGGTTGCGGAATGAAAGCTTGGAAGATTACATATCTTCCAGGGACAACAAAAACTTTCGGGAACTGAGGGATCAGTGTGGCGGACGGTTTTGCAGTTTCAACAACAACGAAACAGGAGAGAAGCTTGCTGCCCAAGCCGATGAATTGCTCTCCATGATTGAGGAGATGGCAGAGGAGAATCAAGGCCATCCTAGGATGACATCGGACAACTCACCCTGCCCCACAGGAGCCTGAGACTTGTCTTTCCATTCCCAACAGCAAGGGCTGGTGGACTGGCTGGCTGGGCTTCCTCGCCCACTTGCTTGCTTACTCCAAAGTCGCCTCAACTCCTGGCACCCAGCACCCTTGGCCAACTACCTTTCTTTCTGCGGCTCCCCTGTGGGGCTCAGTTATGCCACCCCTTGCCTGCAGAGCCGGCAGCCCCTCACCCCTTTTCGAACCCTCTCCCTTGTGCAGTGTTCCCTCAGCCTCCTCTCCTCCCCTCTCCTCCTTGGGAGTCCTCTGGGCATCCGCTGCTGCCGCCCCTGGTCTCTGAGCTGCCCCAAAGAGAGGTGCCCCCTCAGCCTGCCCCACAGGGGCCTGGGACTTGTCTGTCCATTCCCAACAGCAAGGGCTGGGGGACTGGCTGGCTGGGCTCCCTCGCCCGCTTGCTTGCTTACTCCGAAGCCGCCTCAACTCCTGGCACCCAGCACCCCCTGACCAGCCCCAGAAGCACCATTCGCCTGGGGAGCTTGTAGCCAGGGCTGCTGCAACAAACAGCCACGCAAGCAAGAGACAAGAGAGGGCATCAGAGGAGGGAGGGAAGGAAAGAGGGACAGAGGCCAGTGTTGCCAGCGGCACCCCTGACCATCCTTCAAGGCACCCCAGGGTGCCATGCCACACTGGCTGAAAACCACTGGCTTAAGGCAGTTGGATGCCCATTGTGAGAATGGAATGCTGGACTTACAGCCATTTCCCATGATTTACTTGCACCTTAACAGGATACGCCCCTCTGTCCATCCTGCTTGCCTTATCTTCCCTTTATTTAAATTATCTCTGTTACCACCATCCTGTCAATCTGCGGGGTAAAAACTTAAAACACGATGTATATTTTCTTTCTCTGTGTGATTAGACTACTGGGCCAAAGCAAACAAGATGAATTTTAACAGGGAAAAGTGTAAAGTACTAACACTTGGGCAAAAAAAATGAAAGGCACAAATACAGGATGGGTGACACCTGGCTTGAGAGCAGTACATGTGAAAAGGATCTAGGAGTCTCGGTAGACCATAAACTTGACATGAGTCAACAGTGTGATGCAGCAGCTAAAAAAGCCAATGCAATTCTGGGCTGCATCAATAGGAGTATAGCGTCTAGATCAAGGGAAGTAATAGTACCACTGTATTCCGCTCTGGTCAGACCTCACCTGGAATACTGTGTCCAGTTCTGGGCACCACAGTTCAAGAAGGATACTGACAAGCTGGAACGTGTCCAGAGGAGGGCAACCAAAATGGTCAAAGGCCTGGAAACGATGCCTTATGAGGAACGGCTTAGGGAGCTGGGTATGTTTAGCCTGGAGAAGAGAAGGTTAAGGGGTGATATGATAGCCATGTTCAAATATATCAAAGGATGTCATATAGAGGAGGGAGAAAGGTTGTTTTCTGCTGCTCCAGAGAAGCGGACACGGGGCAATGGATTCAAACTACAAGAAAGAAGATTCCACCTAAACATTAGGAAGAACTTCCGGACAGTGAGAGCTGTTCGACAGTGGAATTTGCTGCCAAGGAGTGTGGTGGAGTCTCCTTCTTTGGAGGTCTTTAAGCAGAGGCTTGACAGCCATCTGTCAGGAATGCTTTGATGGTGTTTCCTGCTTGGCAGGGGGTTGGACTGGATGGCCCTTGGGGTCTCTTCCAACTCTAGGATTCGATTCTATGATTCTATGAATTGAGGCTGCCAGAGAGTTTGTGATGTTTTGGTTAAACCTTCTGGGAAGCTGGTTTCCTCTGCTTCTGTTATCTCTTCTGCAAGGTCATGCTGACTGCAAGTCAGGCCAGGAAGAGCCTGAGTTTCACTTCTGATTTTCTCTTTCTATCCCTTTGTTCTGATGTGGTGTTCTGTTCTGTATATAGTGTTACGGGTTTATGCTTATTAGAAGTTCTTAGTTCAAGTGAAGTCTGCTGCAGCTGGATTTCTTATGGACAGGGCCAATCCTGAATGTATTGGATTTATGACCGTTATGCTCATTTGCCTCTAGTCTATATTTTTGGGAACTCTGCTACATGTTTTAAGTTTTTCTTCCTCCAGCAACATTTGACACATCCTCCTCCCGCATTTGCTAAAAGGAGGCACCCAGGCACAGTTTGCTTTCCCTCAGGGTCTTCGAGTGCCACCACTAAGGGGGCCATGCAGGAGATTTTCCGGCAATGACCTATCCAGCAGCCATGTCCATTACACCAATAAAACCGTTTTGATCCACAGAAATATGAGCTTAAGATTTGGATACCAGTGGGGTGTAGGATCAGGGCGTTGTTACAGGAGACCCCCGCCCCCATTCCCCTCACAGGGACGGACTGACAAGACCTCCTGCAAATTGTACCTCTGTGAAGGGAATATGGGCCTCCTAACAACTCTCGGCACCTTTAGCATGCTACGGTTCCCAATCCTGGCACCCCCCAAAGAACCCTGGGAGTTGTAGGGTGCCGAGTTGACCAGAGACCCCTTTGCAGAGCTACAATTCCCAGAGAGGTTTGACAGTAAGTCACCAGGGAAGTATGAGAGCTGTAGCTCTGTGAGGGGCTCTAGGGTTTCCTAACTCTCAGCACCTTTAACAAACTACAGCTCCCAGAATTCTTTGGGGAAAGCCGCGACAGTTTAAAGTGGTATCATGGGAGAAACTATGGAGAGAGGATTTAAAATTTACGGCATGTAGTACAGTGGTGCCTCGCAAGACGAAATTAATTCGTTCCGCGAGTGCTATCGTATAGCGGAAATTTCGTCTTGCGAAGCACGGTTCGGAGGAAGCGCGGCTTTACGGGGGGGGGAATCGCAAAACGTTTTCGTTTTGTGAGTCGCGGCCATAGGGAAACTCGTCTTGGGAGTCACCCTTTCGTCTCGTGAGTTTTTCGTCTAGCGAGGCATTCGTCTAGCGAGGTACCACTGTACATTGAAAGAAAATTTTATGAAGATGATATGTAGGTGGTGTTTGGCTCCTAGTAAATTAGCCAAAATGATTAAGACCAGTTCAAATTTATGCTGGAAGTGTAAAGAAAAAGAGGACCCCTTTTCTCATGTGTGGTGGGCCTGTAAGGCAATAAAAACATATTGGGAGATGATATATGATGAGCTTTTAAAAAATGTTCAAAATAACTTTTGTAAGTAAACCAAAAGCCTTTTTATTAGGAATTGCAAGTGCAGAGATTCCAAGGGAGTATAAGAGACTATGCATGTACACGGCGGCCAGGATGCTCTCTTAGTGGATAGTAAAACTGATGGTCTATGCCTGAGATGGCCAAAATGACTGGAAGAATCAGGAAGATACA
>OFHV01003451.1:0-146395 GCA_900245895.1 Lacerta bilineata | reverse complement strand
ATCTGAGGGAAGAGAGGCCTCGCCAGCTTGAGTACTTGCTAGTCTTCGAATCGGCTAAAGATCTAATACCCAAGGGAGATGCGCTCCTGCAATTGCCCGTACTAAATAGAAAGGGCTCTAACAAACTGCGGAGAAACACCATAGAGAAGACTCTACCCCCTCCTTATGAGGCGCCCCTAACAGACGACTCTATGGAACAGGCTCTCTCCCCCTTCTTCCACCTTGGCGCCACCGCACCTACCCCAGATGACCTTACAGACGACCCAGATAGCGGGGGAGAACAAGGGGCTAGTGGGAGTGGGATGCTCCTTCGAAATGGAACTCAAACTGGGCGGACGCCCGCTACCGCGCCTAAAGACCCAGCGCCGCAAATGCCATTAAGGGCTCTGCCAATACCCCCGGTAGATCCGGCCGACCCTCCCCGAATGATATATACCCACCACCCGTTCCACACGGCTGATCTAATTAACTGGTCAAATCAAATGCCATCCTTGAGGGATAACCCCGACATCTGCTACCGCCAGATCAGCACGATTTTTTCCACTCATAACCCGACCTGGGCTGATGTCCACGTCCTCCTCAACGCCCTCTTCAATGAAGCAGAAAGGGCTGATATATTAACAAAGGCAGGAGAGGCGTTAGAACTTCCCAATTACCAGACAGACAAACCTGACGGAATCGAAGCCCTTACCACGCAACACTTGCGGGTCGAACCATCATGGGACTATAACACACCCGAAGGAAAGTGGTATATAAAGACCTTCAAGAAGGCCATATTAGATGGAATCAAGGCCGCTGGACAGCGTACTATAAACTGGACAAAGGTCCAGTCGGTTCTCCAGGGCCCTAATGAACACCCCTCCGACTACTACGCCCGCCTCCTGTCAGCGATCAAAACCTGGGGAGGGATTGACCCTGAGAACACTCAACATGAAGTTATTGTGAAGGGGTTCTTTAAAGACCAAGCGAACCCCGACATCCGTAAAGCCCTAAATCTGCAAATCGGATACGACGGCAAAACCATTAGCGAAATTCTCTCGATAGCCCGAACTATATTCAATAATAGAGATGAAAGGAAGAAGAAAGACCATAAATCTGACGAGGATAATGTGTTGGCTCTTAACGTGGAAACGATGCCGCACAGGGGCAGGGGGGGCATACCAAGACACAGGGGAAGAGGTGGGGGGCCGCCAGCCATACGCAGACCTTGGGGCCCCTCGGGGGGGGGTTGCTTCCATTGCCAGGAAGACGGGCACATAAAACGATTTTGTCCATATTTAGCCTACCCCCCCTTCAGTCTCCCTCTCAGCCTTCTCAAGGCTATGAAGTTCAACCAGTAATGCCGAATAGCCAGCAAAACTGGGCACCGCCGCAACACATGCCAGTGTACGGAAACCAACAGATGATCCCAGGCGGCTCACAAGCCTTAGCGCCTCAGCCCCAGATGCAAGGGCCACATCAGGCAGCAGGAGTGTTCCGGACCGCAAAGCAGCTAGCCAACCTGTCCATTCGGGATGCCCAGTCTCCTGCAGCTCAGCAAACCGGCCTCACCCCGTCCGCCCCGACCCTGGGCGGGACACTACCAGAATCGTATTGACAATTAGAGGGGGATCCCTATCTGACCCAGTCTATTTGCCCTGTTCTCGCTCTTTCCCCTGAGGACCCCATATGTACTATCGAAATTGACGGACACCCCTATGAGTGCCTCCTGGACACTGGTGCCACCTTTTCGACGTTAGCAAACAGCCACCTGGAGCCAGGAAGGGAAACTAAGCGAGTCATGGGACTAGATGGGATCCCCCGCACCTGTCCCCTATCTCAGCCAGCCAAGGTCACCTTAGGACCGCTACTGACCGAGCATACGTTCCTCCTTACTAGCAGCCCCGTAAATCTCCTAGGAAGAGACCTCTTGTGTAAACTGAATGCGACTATCAAATGTTCCCAAGACGGCATATATTTACATATGCCCGAAGAATCCATCCTTGCCTTCCAAGGAATCATACAAGATGCTAAGTCAGAACGTCAGTTTCCGGACCTACCCCTCGACCTAGAACTAGAGATGCCACCCTGGTTATGGGGCACAGAATCCACCTCGGTGGGACTCTTAAAATCGGCAACTCCTGTAAGAATTACCTACCGAACAGACATCCCCTACCCCTGCACTAAACAATACCCTTTACCCACTGAAGCGGTGGAAGGATTGACCCCCATGATCCAGGACTTTTTGGAGAAAGGGATCCTAGTCCCCTGCGCCTCACCTTGCAACACCCCAGTACTCCCCATAAAAAAGCCAGCCACCGAAGGGGCCCCTGTCCGGTACCGCTTTGTCCAGGACCTCAGACTGGTCAATCAATTCGTAATACCCCGCCATCCAGTGGTGGGCAACCCGAACTCCCTCTTGAATGCCATCCCACCTGGAACCTGCTGGTACAGCGCAGCAGATCTTTGCTCCGCTTTCTTTAGTATCCCTGTAGCCCCGGAGAGCCAATTCCTCTTCGCATTCACCTGGGGACCCGGTCAATTAACATGGACCAGACTGCCCCAAGGATATGTAGAGTCGCCGGCAATTTTTTCAGCCGTTCTCCACCAAGACCTACAGGATGTGCGTTTACCAGCAGGCTCCGCCTTCTTGCTCTACGTAGATGACATCTTGGTATGTTCTACCAGTGAGGAAGCATGCAGGATCGACACCAAGCACCTCCTCATTGAGCTGGCATATAAGGGGCATAAGGTATCCCCGAAGAAATTACAATTCTGCAGGCAAAATGTGAAATATCTTGGCCATATCCTAGGGGTGGGCACTAGAAGCCTAGCAACAGACCGGGTGGAAGCCGTCGTCAAAATACCCCTACCCCAAACGAAAAGGCAATTACGCGGGTTTTTAGGAATGGCCGGGTTCTGCAGGGCGTGGATCGTTTCCTACTCCGAGATAACTAAGCCCCTATCCGCCATGACCCGACAAGATCATCCCGACAAGTTAGTCTGGAGTGAGGAGGCATATAGCTGTTTTGAGCGTTTAAAGAGGGAACTCCGCTCTGCACCAGCCCTAGGTCTCCCAGACTACCGCATCCCGTTCAACCTCTACATCCATGAACAAGATGGGGTGGCCTCTGGAGTATTAACACAGTCCCTCCGCGATCTACAGAGACCTGTTGCATATTACAGTGTGCAGCTAGATAATACCGCAAAGGGAGCAGTAAGTTGCCTCAGAGCCATTGCTGCGGCCGCTATACTGCTCCAAAAGGCTCAGGACACTGTTTTGGGCCACGAGATTACTATCCATGTTCCCCACGCTGTTGCCACCCTGCTAACTTTAAAGGGAACCCATCACTTTTCCAACCCACGCCTGAACCGATATGAAGCCCTGTTACTTACCCCTTCTAACGTCACTATCAAGAGGGTCAACTCCTTAAATCCTGCTACCCTCCTTCCGTTGCCCGGAGATGGCTCACCCCACCACGACTGTGCTCAAATAGTGCGACAGGCAGAAAAGCCCCGAGAAGACTTAGATCACATCCCTTTACAGAATCCCGACCTCATCCTCTATACAGACGGCAGTTCCAAAGTAATCAACGGGGAACGGAAGTCCGGATATGCGGTGGTTTCTGACTTTGAGGTAGTAGAGGCTAACCCGATAAATCCACAATACAGCGCCCAGGCTGCAGAACTAGTTGCCCTTATCCGAGCGTGCGAGCTGAGTGAAGGAAAACGAACCACTATCTATACAGACAGCAAATATTGCTTCGGGCTAGTACACACCACCGGGCAGATCTGGCTCCAGAGAGGCTTCCTAACTGCAGCGGGTTCCCAAATTTCTCATGCCGTACTAGTAGAGAGACTTTTAAATGCCATACATATGCCTAAAGCCATAGCGGTTGTACACTGCAAAGCCCACACCAAGGGTAAGGACCCAGTCTCTAAAGGCAACAGGAGAGCTGATAGAGCCGCCCAAATGGCCGCATTACAGCCTCCACAAGACGGAATGGACTTTCAATGTGTCCAAATCCCAGCAAGCATTGACTTCAATATCATGTACCAATCAGCCTCAGCTGAAGAGAGGTCAATGTGGACCTCCCTGGGAGCCACACAAGTTAACGGCATTTGGTTGCTCCCCGACGGAAGGGCCGTCCTTTCAAAAGCCTGGACTCCAAAAGTAGTGAGGGTGGTTCACCAGCAGACCCACTGGGGAAAGGAGAAACTCATAAACTACATCCAGAGATGCTGGTATGCCCCAGGAGCAGCCGTAGCTGCTGTAACTGCTACAAAAAACTGTATAACATGCCAAACCTTCAACCCTAAGCGGGAACCCAGGCGACCGCCAGGGGCCAGACCATGGGCTTTTGTTCCCTTCGAAAGCTTACAGCTTGATTTTATCGACCTCCCCCCGTGTCAAGGATACAAGCATGCACTGATAATCATTGATAAATTCTCCTGTTGGACTGAGGGATTTCCTGCTAAAAGAGCCACTGCCACTGTGGTGGCCAGAGCTCTGTTACAAGACATCATCCCGAGGTTTGGGGTTCCCCGCAGATTAGACAGTGACAGGGGAAGCCACTTCACTGCGCAGGTAGTCCAGCAGGTGGCACAAGCCTTAGGCATAAAGTGGGAACTACATACACCATACCACCCAGAATCTTCGGGACAGGTTGAAAGGATGAACCAAGAAATAAAAGTCCAACTGGGAAAAATTTGTAAGACAACCGGACTGAAATGGGTGAATGCACTACCTCTAGTCCTCCATAATATTAGGAGTGCACCCACGGGACCTCTAAAATTGTCCCCCTTCGAGCTTTTATTCGGCAGACCGCCCCCTGTTTATAGCACTCAGTTCCCCCTTTCAGAATTGGAAATAGGTGAATCGGAACTAGTGAATTATGTCATTCAGCTCCAAAAACAGTTACAACGTCTCCACCAATATGCGGCAATAGAAGGGCAGAACCTGCCAGCTGATGCCCCAGTACATTCTTTCCAGCCAGGAGACTGGATCCTAGTAAAAGTGTACCAGAAAGTGCCACTGCAACCTTCATGGGAAGGACCATTCCAAGTGCTCCTTGTTTCCCTCACCGCAGTCAAGGTGGGGGAAAAGAACTCTTGGCTTCACCATACAAGGTGTAAGCTCACCCAACCTCCGGAAGACAACCAGGAAAGTGGGGGGGAGGACTATACTTTTGATAAACCCCCTTCCACCCCAGATTCTTTCATAGACGACCAGGACCAGGACCAGGATCGGGACCAGGATCGGGTCCAACAGACTCTACCATCGGACCAGGATCGGGACCAGGATCGGGACCAGGATCGGGTCCAACAGACTCTACCATCGGACCAGGATCGGGACCAGGATCGGGTCCAACAGCCCGAACCGGACGCCATCTGGACCTCCGAGATCGTCTCCAGCGACACCGGTATCAAACTACGCCTGAAACGCGACTGACAGCCCGTTGACAGCTCGTCCTTCGCTTCGCTTCGTCGCCTTCTGACAGCTCGTTGACAGCTCGCCTCGCCTTCTGACAGCTCGTTGACAGCTCGCCTCGCCTTCTGACAGCTCGTTGACAGCTCGTCCTTCGCTTCGCTTCGTCTTCTGACAGCTCGTTGACAGCTCGTCCTTCGCTTCGCTTCGTCTTCTGACAGCTCGTTGACAGCTCGCCTCGCCTTCTGACAGCTCGTTGACAGCTCGTCCTTCGCTTCGCTTCGTCTTCTGACAGCTCGTTGACAGCTCGTTGACAGCTCGTCCTTCGCTTCGCCTCGTCTTCTGACAGCTCGTTGACAGCTCGGCTCGTCGCCCCCCGTTGACAGCTCGTCCTTCGCTGACAGCTCGACCTTTTGACAGCCCACTGACAGCGATCCCTTTGTTCGTCCTCATGAAAACTATGAGACTTTCCCTTTGTCTTCTCCTTTCTCTGTGGACTATACTTCCGGCCCCTGCCACCGGACATTGCTTTGGGCTGCAAACTGATTACCGGTTCTTGGGTTTCCACACCATTGACCTGGGGGGTACAGAAAATCAGGACCGAATGGGGGACTTTGATTTCTGCTTACCCGAATCACGAACTTTATTGCGCCATTCTTTAGTACCCCGACTCTCAGGTTCGGAGTACTGGGAACTCTTCATTCGCAACCAGTACTACCACCGCATTGGGTCTGCTTCCCTCGCTCTGGACCATGGATATTACCGTCTCCGTTGTGTAAATGGGTCCTACCTCCTCTTCGCTCGAGGGGAAATTTCCAAACTCCCGGACTGGACTGATGTGGAGCGTGGGGGAAGCACCCATATCTATACTGACGATCATCATCAGGCCGACCACCTCATCTTTGGATTCCAATGTCTCCGGATGGCCCCAGTCCGTAGCAGGTCACGCCTGCAGGGGATCTGCCTCAGGCGATACTGCTGCCTATGGGACCTCGGACTTGTGGGGGGCTGGGAAGGGTACAAATACCTGGAAGGATGGCACCATCCAGCCACCCCTTCTCACCCTCCGGTATGGGACCACACGGGCCCCCAGCGGTGTGGCGGCATTGCTACAAGTGCCACACTCCTCAATACCTCTGACCCACTGCATCCAATTGGCACCGCCCCCCGGCGTCTTGGCACGGACCCGTCATTGGTGGAACCGGACTTCCTTTCCTCTTGGGAACAAAATTCCTTCATACAGCTCCTTAGCAAGGTGGCTAAGGAAACCTCTGAACCGGACTGTTGGATTTGTGCCCATGCCCCAAGCCATATCCGACAGGGGCTACCCCTTGTCCCAGTAGCCATTACCTTGGAACAGTTTCGGTCAGGGGACATCCCTTCTTGGAACCTGACAGCCTTGAACCTCACACACCAGTACCTCTATTTGACTGGACCCACGAAAGGACCCCTATGCCGCCTCTTCACTGGACAGGGGCCAACTGTCGGAACCAGTACTTGCGCCATCACCCTGGAACTCCACGACGACGGGCAGGTGACTGTCACTAGCCCTGGGGAGGTCCAGCGTGTCGCCAATCTTTCCCTGGCCTGGACTATCGCTGTCCGCCCCACGGAGTCCCTGAATCCAGGCTTGTTGTACAGCTTTGCCTCCGGCAGGATGGAGTCGTACCTTGCGGGGCTGTGGTGGATCTGCGCCCACCGTGGGTACCGGTGGATCAGCCCGCATATGTCCGGCTCCTGCTACATAGGATATATCGTGCCTGGTATACGGGTCACCCGAGAATTGCCAGTGGGCAGACAGCGAAATAAGAGGGAGCAGCAGGCTCTTTCTGACCTCTCCGAAGTTGCAGCGAACGGAGAGACATGGGGAAGAGCGCTGTTCCCGGCTTACGGGGCCGGCTCCAACCACGTTGACATCTTGAAGCTGACTGACATCCTCCTGCGATTTATGCGGGAAACGGAACAACTTACAGATTCTCTAACCACTGAGCTCACCCAGGTTCGTCAATTATCCCTTCAAAATCGCATTGCGACAGACTTTTTATTATCTTCGGAGGGCGGGACTTGTGCATTAATTGGCTCTGAATGCTGTACCTATGTGACGGATCAAACTTTAAATATCACCGGGCACCTTAATAATATCCACAAACTTGCCGGGCAACTGCAGAACATCCAGCATGAGGGTCTGTCAGACTTTGACTTGTGGGGATGGTTACCAAACCTGGGTTGGGTAAAGCAACTGTTGAAGGGTATTGTTTTATTTGTTATATTCTTTGTCTTATGCCTCCTAATTTTCTGCTGTGCTATCCATTGTTGGGCTCCTTGCTGCTCCCTGTTCCGCTGCCCCATTCAGCAGGCTCCAAATTCCATATTTCCCCTCCGAGCCTACTCTCACGGTTCCGTCACCTTCCCTGAGTACGTGCAAATGCAGCACCTGGGGGAAGGGGAATACCAGATCACCGAACTGTGAAAGTGCGGAGAGAAGGGGTTGCTGTTCCTCCGGAACGGCCGCAACCCTCTCTCCGAATGGGGGATATGATAGGGAAACCGGCAGGGGGAGTGCTCTTCCCGAAGGTCTACTGACGAGGCGGCCAGCCGGGACTCCCCTCCACAAGTTTCCCCACACGGTCTCACAAGCAGCACACTGATCCCCCCCAAGCCCCTTCGAAAAGGCTGTACATAAAGCCTAAAACCCCGTACCGCTGCGTCTGTCAAAAGCGCTTCGCTACACACCATTTTCTCAATGAGCGGCAGGCCCACCAATCAGGAGCATGCATTCAGCCCAGCCTCCATTTTGGAACGTTCAGCTCGCCTGCAGTGATTCAATCATCACCTTCACGCTTGACTGCACGCTAAGTGGGTATTGACAGGCTCCCTGCTGCGAGAACAATGGAACTGAAACCAAAGTGTATCTAGTTTGGGAAACTATTAATTATAACTTGTTACAATGTTGCAAGTGGACTTATTTAGATTGTGGGTGGGCAGTTTGACAGCTCCAACGTTAAATAACATAAAAATCAATATCTCAGCAATGCAATATCCGATTTGCTTGGTTCGGGTGTCTATCTGCTCCTAATAAAATAACCTTTCTAACCCCTCGGTCCCCGCCATCCTCCGATCATCAGAAGTATGTTATTTCGATGCTGTATAATTTTTGGACACTCAGCTCAGTGACTTTCATAATCCCTTATGCAGCGAGTCACGTACTCATCCAGCTGCAGGAGGAAATACACCCTCCCGGTACTATACTTGAGCACCCATCCATCAGTTACCATGACAGCCGACATCCTCTCGAGAGTTCCCCATTGTTCTTCCCCAGTGGAAACCTCCAATGTGTATTGCACCCACCCTAAATCCCATCACCAGTTCCTGCCACCCCTCTTGACATGTAAAACTTGTTTTTCCCGTATGTAAATCTCGCTAGAACCTCCCCTCTCCACCCTCTCTCTGA
Source organism: Lacerta bilineata (assembly GCA_900245895.1). Taxonomy (NCBI): domain Eukaryota; kingdom Metazoa; phylum Chordata; class Lepidosauria; order Squamata; family Lacertidae; genus Lacerta; species Lacerta bilineata. The sequence goes on along the minus strand of OFHV01003451.1, from coordinate 137,537 downwards.
CGTTTGATGATGTATTTCGCTATGTATTCTGGGCAATGGCGGGAAGTTTTAAAAGTTCGTGACACCCATTGTTCGGGGTTCAGACTTGTCTGGAACCTATTGCGCAATAAACTTTGTGCCTTGCTTTGCTCTGTGGCGGCTGGACTCCTTTTGTTCCGCAACGTCCTCAGGCCTTTGCCTGACGATCCAGGTGGACGGGTAACTTTGCCCTTGGATCCCCGTTTCCGTGACAATATTGCAGCGGAATACGGGGAAATCCTGTATTATGCAGGGAGGGAGAGTCCATCATATTTGCAGGGAGTCTGTTTCTCTATTGAGTGGCTCTTGCTTCCCAACCCCATCTCCCTCCCGCCTCTCTCCCCCCCCCGCCTTTCCCACCACCTTCCCATCTGCACAAGGCAAGATTTCCTCAGTCGAATCCCCTGGGACTGTGTTGCCGCTGAGGCAGCCTCTGATCCGGGTTGCTGCTCTGCAGGCGTTGTCGCATTGTGGCTTTGTAAGCTGAGCAAAGGCCTGACTCTGAGGCTGTTGCTTCCGCATACCCATTTCTGGGAGGGAGAAAAGTGCTCTTGTGCCCAAATCCTGCTTGCAGGTTTTCCATCGTGGGCCTTTGGTTGGCCTCTGTGAGAACAAAATAGTGGCCCTTACCCTGATCTAGCTTGAGGGCTCTCCGTATGTTCTTATAGAACCTCCAGATCCAGTGGCAGTCTATCCAGATTCCTGGGTTCTTAGGAAGCTTATAGAACCTCCAGGTCCAGTGGCAGTCTATCCAGATTCCTGGGTTCTTAGGAAGCTGGACTAGATGGGCTGTTGGCCTGATCCAGCATCCTCTTCTGGGGTCCTTATTTCATGCTGACTTCCATAAAATATTTGAGGGGGCTCCCCCCTAAAGTTGATGGGCATTGCCATTCAGTGATCAATCATGCAGGGCAGGGCATGCCTGGGTTCCTCCAATATTTTATTCAAGTTGGCACCCCTGCTGACGGCAGAGAAAAACGTGGGTGTTTCTATTAGGGCTGATGCCCCTGCCTCGATATACTGGCTCTGCCCAGCAAGGCAGCCCCCTGCCCCCCCCTTCCTGCATCCTCTCCAGTGTTGCCCCTACTTCTATTTTTACTCTGCAGTGCTCTGGGAGACCTTTTGTTTCTTCCCTCGGTGGTAGATCAGCACCGATGTTTCCAACGAGGGCTGTGCGGAAGGGGAGATCTCCAGGGCGTTTGGCACACAGCGGCAGAGGGTTAAGGATTTGGTGCTGCATAACATATTTTTCTGTGTATAACACGAGCCCTATTGTTTGGGACTCTAAATTAAGAAAATGGGGGGGAATTGCCCAGGGTTGTTGAGCTGTTTTTTTTGGGGGGGGGCAATGCTGACAATTGCTCACCCGCCTCACCACAGCTGCCAATTGCACGCTTTGCGGAAGACACCAGTCGTCTGCCAGGTCACTACTGTATATCTCCTAATCACGGATGCCAACAATCGCCCCCCCCCTGCATTAACCGTGTATAAGACGACCCCAATTTTTTTACCTTATTTTTAAATTTTAAAAAACCCTCCTCTTATACACGGAAAAATATGGTGATCTCCTTTGGGTGCTGAGAAAGCAGCATCTGCCCCACAGCCCTCCTTCCCTTTAAATCAGCAGTTCTGTCCAGACCCTAGCTTGGATTGCACGGGGGGGCTCCCCCTCTGGGAGTGCTAAAACCCCAACTGGGACGCGCCCTGTCACCCTGCAAAATAAAAATAAAATCATTATCTAGAAGAGTGGTTTGCATGACGCCCCAAGGAAGACAATAACACCCAAAGCGGTTCCAATTAATTGCACATTTATTCAGATCCAGTCAAAAATATTTAGTTGAATTCAACAGAACGGAAGCACTTGATTCAGGGACAGAGGCTTTCTAAGGCTGGTGGGGCCTCCAGCACCCCCCCCCCGCCACCACCCCCTTGCTTCTTAGTCCCCCCCCGCCGAGAACCACCAGGGGTGGCCCAGGGGAGGGTTCCAGGGGAGGGGGGTGACACTTTGGCCGCCCCCCACCCCGGGCGGGCCCCGAACGGGGGCATGCCGCCTTCCCCCCCCTCCCAGCGGCTTTTTTTCGGCGAGGGGTGGGCCAGCAGGAGGGGGCATCATGCCAGGGACAAGCGTGACGCCCCCTCCTCGCTGGTCCGCCCCTCTGGCTGAAAAAAAGCCATGGAAAGGGGGAATTTCCCCCCATCAGCGGCATCCACGTGTGTTGTGATGTCACGACGACGTCACGCCGCACACGTCATGCCCCTCCCCCAGGGGGGTGCCTCTGCGCCGCCGCCGCTCCGGGCAGCGCAGAGGCTTGCTACGCCCCTGCCACCCCCTATTTGGCAGCCGGTCTCCCTGCCGGGCTCAGCCCTTCCAGGATCTCCAGACTTAGTGGTTGCCCCAGGGAGCTGGGCTGGGAGGGCCTCAGGGCCTGGGACTTGGCCGCACTTCTGCTCCCCCCACCCCCAGTTGCAGATCCAGACCCCAATTCTCTTCTTTTTCGGTAATGGCACTCTGGATGCTGAGCCAGACTTCCAGGGACTCCTGATCTGACACAGAGATCAAGGCAGGAGACGTGCAAACAAGCCGTGGCGCTGAGCGGCTGCTGCCTCCTGCAGAGCATGTGAGCAAATATTTGCGGGAATATTTGCTAGATGCTTTCTAGGATCTGTGGGGGGTGGGGGGGGCGAGAGATGCTGACAGAAGCCAGCAGCTGGAACCAGACTCTGCCGGGTTGGAGGTCCACGAAGCCAGTCGGCAAGGGCAAGGAGATGACAGCGGAGTCCGGCTGAGCACAGCAAGGGCTTGTCAGGGTCATTTTGCCTCCGATGCAAAATACCTGCTCATTAAGAGCAACACGAAAGGTGGGAAGTTGGTTAATTAGACCTTCATTCTGCCAGGGTCTCTCTTGCAATTCTCTGGGGCTTAGAGGGAAGGTTGGGGCCAGGATCCGGCATTGCTGGCTGTTCTTCTAACTTTATCCTACAGCTCCACAAAGCCAGAACCGGCTGGGCCAGATGCCAGATGCCTCCGGTTGTGGGAATGATTAGGAACGTGGATGAGGATATATTGTCAGATCTATCCTATCCCAGCTTGTGTTAGCAAGCTCCAAACTTAGCAGAGTTTCATTCCCTTTTAAAACACACACAGCAGAGGCGCTTGCACAGGCTTGCTAAAGCCTAAAATAACATATATATTCCTGGTATAATTCCCCTATATCCCTCTTAAAAGACTGCACACGACACAATGTATCTTAAATGAATAAAAAGAGTTTACTCACATTACTTCCCGAGTTACACAGCGTTTCTCAGAAGGCAGGCTTGCTCAGTAAAAAGTATTTACATGTCTTTGCTACTTCCTTTTTTTTTTATAAAGAATTTATTGGTATTTTTCATAACAAAGAATAATCCCACACCCACACCTACATCTACCCAAACAATCACCCACCGAAAATTATACAAAACAAATACAAACATAACCAAGATTCTTCTTCTTGTTTACATACACACACACAAAAAAAAATTCTTGTTTCGAATCTTTTCAATGACTTCCCCTGCCTTCTCTCCTTCGGTTTCAAATCCAAATTCTACTTTAATAAGCTTCACATCTCTAAAAATTAAATTCATTTAAAAAAGAAATTCAAATCTAAATAAACCTCTTAAATTCTTATTTTCAATTTACAGTAATATCTCACTTCTATCTTGAATAAAATCAAATCATATTATAACTTCATAACAATTAATAACAGAACTTTATATCTTCACATATTATTCTTGTATCAAAACAAAACATACTTCTTCTTTCCCTTAAACTGCTGCTAATAACAAAGAAAAAATTCCAAAATATCCCTTTTCTTATTTAAAAAGACTTAATATCTTGACACACCGATTTCGGATTACCATAACAGACCATTTATATTTTACGCTTAATACAGTTCACCCTATCCCCCTTCTAACCATTGTTCTTCTCCACCTTGCACCGGAACCACTCCTCAAATTGTCCTCTTTTCTTATAAATCCACAGATCCAGACATAGTCCATAACAGTCCTTGCCTCGAGCATCAGGGTGCACAATTCATCTTCTTCCAGCTTCTCCGGTTCAATGCTGCATTCTTCTTCTATTTGTAGACATCTCAATTTTTTGCCCATCGCTCCCGAGCTCTCACCTCGAGGGCTGGATATAACAATCTTCACCGTCCCGGGTCTGCCACCCCCAAAGGACGTTTCTTTTCCCCGGAGTCGCCAAGCCATCTCTCTCTGCTCTTCGATCATCCCCTTCAGCTCTTTGCCAAGGCTCTCTTCCATAGAGTCAATAACCTGAAAGGTCTCCTCTGTGGGAAGCACATTTTTCTTCATGCCCAGTTCAAGACCATCAATTTCTGGTTAAGCAGTTCCAGTTCCAGAGTTCAAAACAAGTTCGAAAACAAAGCCCAACATGGTAGAGGCGGGCATAGGTATCAAATTTCAGTTTCTATTTCAGTGTTTCTCCATCTTAATGCCAGTAGTTTTCCGCTCCGACTCAAGCTTTCGCAGCCATTTTCCCCGAAACCGGGGCGTGAAGACCACAACTTTAAAAAGGGATATCTGTGTTGTTCCCATCATCTTCCTCCCCAAAGGGGAATCTCAATAGGCAAACTTATCAGAAAAAAAACCAAACAATATAACCCATTGTAGCAGCAGTCTATCAAAAACCGTTATCTTCCAGCCACCGAAGGGAGGGCAGGCAGGCTTCCTTTCCCTGAAACCTCCCGGATCATTAAGTCCACAAATTAATCCAATCAAGTACTCACAACCACCGGGCTTCATTTCCTTTCATCTTCTGCAGGGAGAACGTTGTCGCTCGTCACGGCCAGCGCTCGCCGCTTTTCCGCCCGGTTGGGGCATGTCCCCTAATGGCCCAGCTCCGCGCTCCCTTCACCCCCACTCCCCCTTTACAGGGGGAACGAGGGAAGGGTACGGAGCCTAGCGGGCCCTGCCGGGGAGCCCGAGGCGCGGGGAGCCTTCCCGCGCCTCACCGGAGCCCCGCTTAGCGGTAGCGGGGCTCCAACCCCCGGGCTGGACTGGGTCGCCTCGCTGCCGAGGCAACCCACGACCGCCCGTGATGGCGACCTCGCCGGAAGTCGTCTTTGCTACTTCCATAGGGAAAAGTAGCTCTCTTTGTTCTCTTGGTTCAGAGCCAGGAGAACATGCTTGTTGCACTTTGGATAGACGAGGAGAAAATGGTGACTGGTCTTGGGATCTTGTTCCCAGGTGAGACCACACCTACTTCTGGTCACAGAGGAAGTTAACTCAGTCCAGGTAGCAGGAAGTTATGCCTGGAGGACTGAGTTACCTTCATGTCCATTCTAGCAATGTTGTGTTCTGACTGCTCTGTGTTTACATCCCACACCAGTGGCCTTTCTAGGTAAAGGTAAAGGGACCCCTGACCGTTAGGTCCAGTCGCGGACGACTCTGGGGTTGGGGCGCTCATCTCACTTTACTGGCTGAGGGAGCCGGCATACAGCTTCCGGGTCATGTGGCCAGCATGACTAAGCCGCTTCTGGCGAACCAGAGCAGCGCACGGAAACGCCGTTTACCTTCCCGCCGGAGCGGTACCTATTTATCTACTTGCACTTTTGACGTGCTTTCGAACTGCTGGGTTGGCAGGAGCAGGGACCGAGCAACGGGAGCTCACCCCGTCATGCGGGGATTTGAACCACCGACCTTCTGATCGGCAAGCCTTAGGCTCTGTGGTTTAACCCACAGTGCCACCCGCATTCCCCGACCTTTCTAGGAGATGACACAAAATGTTTGACAATAGCACAGGCTGATATTAAGCTGCTGGCAGGGGCTAGCCCCCCCCCCCCAGGACCGGTGCTAGGGTTTCTTGCACCCTAGGCAGACCACCTTCTGGCGCCCCCCCCCCGCCCCCCAAAGCCTGCTATTAATTAATTAATTATTATTATTATTATTATTTATACCCCCCCATCTGGCTGAGTTTCCCCAGCCACTCTGGGCGGCTTCCAACAGAATGCTGTAATGGAAAATCCCAGGTGTGGAACTGCCCAGGCACCTGGCCCTTGGGGCTAAGCCCACTGGTTTCTGCGGAGTTAAATAAAAGAAGTCCAGCCACTGGAGCAAGGACAAGACAGGGTTTATTGCGCAATAGGTTACAGTCAAACTGCACACCCAGAGCAGTGTTACAAGAACTTTTAAAAACTCCTATCCATATCCCAGAATACAGTTTGGAAACATCATTACTACATCATCACTACATCACGAACAGGGAAGGGGTATACATGATTAGCATATAGGAAAAACAAGATTAACATATGGGGAAAATGGAGCAATATCAGGGACAGGTAGGTAGCCGTGTTGGTCTGCCATAGTCAAAACAAAATAAAATAAAAAATTCCTTCCAGTAGCACCTTAGAGACCAACTAAGTTTGTTCTTGGTATGAGCTTTCTGAGCAAATGTGAGTGGGTGTTAAGTATTGGCAAGGATACCTTGAGCACTTATCTGGGAGAGAACAATGGGATTCCGGTTGAGGGATATTAGCCCAGTGGCTTCCTGAAGCACCCAGAGATTACCTGCTGAGGTACGTGGTCTCTCGCCTACTGGATCATGGCAGAGAGATGGGTTCCCTTAAGGGCATCACCCCATACCCCAATGAGTTTACTCAGGAGGAGACTTTGCTTAGGTGACCGCCCCCCATAATTTCCATAACAATGTTAAAATACAATAATCTATTAAACATTAAAAGCTTCCCTAAACAGGGCTGCTTTCAGATGTCTCCTAAAAGTCTGGTAGTTGGTTTTCTCTTTGACATCTGGTGGGAGGGTGTTCCACAGGCCTTAGGTTGCTTACCCCTGGTATAGAGGTTCCTCTGCCAGGTCTCTGCTGCTGCTGCTGTGATGTGCATGCCCAGAGGGGCTGTGGAGGCAGCTGGGCTTTCCCTCTGCCTCCCTCCCTGTCTTGCAGTCGACATGGTCTGCAGTTGCCTGGGGTGGTTTTCCTCCCCAGCTGGCAGCCGCAGCCTCTCCTGGTCTCCCTTCTACCAAGAAGAGAAGAACTGAAGAAGAGGCGGCTGGATCCGACCCGTGGTCCATCTTGCCCAGCATCCTCTTCTCACAGCGGCCGACCAGGTGCCTCTTTTGGGAAACCCGCAAGGAGAACATGGGCTACCAGAGCTCTTGCACAAGAGCAGCCCTCCAATCTCCCTTGCCTTGGAGCACATTTGCTGCTCTGGCTGGGTCTGGGCAGGGCCCCCGCTGTGCAAAGGCCCTTATTTGAGCATGCAAATCGCTGCTGCTGCTCCTGCATTATTCCTTGAAGCTTCAAAGCCCTCTCATCATTTCGGCAGCGTCCCGGCAGGAGTGCCATCAAGGCCTTTGTCGCAAGAGCCTCTCATCATTTCGGCCCTCTCACTCCTATCCTGGGAGTCCCGTTCCCCCGCCCCCCCCCACGCTTGTGCAGTTGTTGTTCGGTGTGGCTTTCAGAGCTCAGCATTGTCTAGGGATTAGGAGCGCCGTGTTGCACTTCAGCGACATAAAAGGCAGGGATGGGGGAAACAAGCGAGCTGAGTTTGTCAGGCTCCGCGCAGCACTTGAAAGCCAAATCCTGCGTCTGCTCTCCCCTCCTTTCTTGTGCTGAGCTGAGCTCACTCGGTCCGGCTGCTTCCAGTTCAGACAACGCAGATGAGGAAAGGAGGGGCAGCTTTGCTTTGCCCAGCCTGGGCTCCCTGCCTGAGCAGAAGGGCGAAGGGGAGGTCAAAGGCCTGGAAGCGATGCCTTGTGAGGAACGGCTTAGGGAGCTGGGCATGTTTAGCCTGGAGAAGAGAAGGTTAAGGGGGATATGATAGCCATGTTCAAATATACAGGGCCGGTGCTAGGGTTTTTTGCGCCCTAGGCGAGACCACCTTCTGGCGCCCCCCCCCTGCCAAAGCCTGCTTTAGCAGGAGGTGGGGGGGGTGGAGAGGCAAGCAGCACCTTCTCCGCTGTAGCCCTCCCACCCCACCCCCGCCCAAGCCTGGCCAGCGCCCCCTCCATTTTGGCGCCCTAGGCAACTGCCTAGTTTGCCTTAATGGATGCACAAATATATCAAAGGATGTCCTATAGAGGAGGGAGAAAGGTTGTTTTCTGCTGCTCCAGAGAAGTGGACGTGGAGCAATGGGTTCAAACTACAAGAAAGAAGATTCCACCTAAACATTAGGAAGAACTTCCTGACAGTGGAATTTGCTGCCAAGGAGTGTGGTGGAGTCTCCTTCTTTGGAGGTCTTGAAGCGGAGGAATGCTTTGATGGTGTTTCCTGCTTGGCAGGGGGTTGGACTGGATGGCCCTTGGGGTCTCTTCCAACTCTGGGATTCTATTCTAAGTATATGTGGCTGGGGTTGGAAAAACCAGCCGGCCAGCCCCCGAGTGGGTGGGCTGCAAGCAGGGGTGGCATGTCCCTTTCCGCCACCTGTGGGAAGATGAAGCATGGGTTGGGGGAATTCCATTGCGCATAAACCCAAGACTGCCAAAAGCCCGTATCTCATAATAAAGCCAAGAGCAGGTGAAAAACAATTCAGTTAAAAAGCAGGAGTGCTAAATGCACGAAACCACAATGAAAGCTTGGCAGGTTCCCTGATGTGCCAAAGGGTGGGACGTGGGACTCCACACTCCTCTGCAACATTTCACACAAAAAAAGTGGGACTTGCAGAAGAGACGCCGGAACATCAGAGCTGACCCAGCGAAAGAGCCTTCTGCAAGCCCGGTTTTGCAGAAAGCCAGCTGGTTTTGACTTTCTGCCTGATGCAGCACAACCGCAATGCTCTATTCTGCTCTGGTCAGAGCCCACCTGGAGTCCTGTGTCCAGTTCTGGGTGCCATAATATAAAAAGGAAGTTGAAAAGCTGGAATGTGTGCAGATAAATCACGGGTCTGGAAACCAAGCCTTATGAGGAGTGGCTGAGGGAACTGGTGGTGTTTAGTCAGGAAAAGAGGAGACTGAGAGGAGATTATACATCCATTGTTGTTCAGTCTTCAGTCGTGTCCACCTCTTCGTGACCCCATGGACCAGAGCACGCCAGGCACGCCTATCCTTCACTGCCTCCCGCAGTTTGGCCAAACTCATGTTAGTAGCTTCGAGAACACTGTCCAACCATCTCATCCTCTGTCGTCCCCTTCTCCTTGTGCCCTCCATCTTTCCCAACATCAGGGTCTTTTCTAGGGAGTCTTCTCTTCTCATGAGGTGGCCAAAGTATTGGAGCCTCAACTTCAGGATCTGTCCTTCCAGTGAGCACTCAGGCTGATTTCCTTCAGAATGGATAGGTTTGATCTTCTTGCAGTCCATGGGACTCTCAAGAGTCTCCTCCAGCACCAGAATTCAAAAGCATCAATTCTTCGGCGATCAGTCTTCTTTATGGTCCAGCTCTCACTTCCATACATTACTACTGGGAAAACCATAGCTTTAACTATACGGACCTTTGTCGGCAAGGTGATGTCTCTGCTTTTTAAGATGCTGTCTAGGTTTGTCATTGCTTTTCTCCCAAGAAGCAGGCGTCTTCTAATTTCGTGACTGCTGTCACCATCTGCAGTGATCATGGAGCCCAAGAAAGTAAAATCTCTCACTGCCTCCATTTCTTCCCCTTCTATTTGCCAGGAGGTGATGGGACCAGTGGCCATGATCTTAGTTTTTTTGATGTTGAGCTTCAGACCATATTTTGCGCTTCCTCTTTCACCCTCATTAAAAGGTTCTTTAATTCCTCCTCACTTTCTGCCATCAAGGTTGTGTCATCAGCATATCTGAGGTTGTTGATATTTCTTCCGGCAATCTTAATTCCGGTTTGGGATTCATCCAGTCCAGCCTTTCGCATGATGAATTCTGCATATAAGTTAAATAAGCAGGGAGACAATATACAGCCTTGTCGTACTCCTTTCCCAATTTTGAACCAATCAGTTGTTCCATATCCAGTTCTAACTGTAGCTTCTTGTCCCACGTAGAGATTTCTCAGGAGACAAATGAGGTCTCCCATTTCTTTAAGAACATCCATTCCCCCCCCCTTTATTTCCTTTCCTTAATTCAAACCCATAAAACATAAAAAACCATAATCGCAGACATAGTATAGTAGTCCTAAGCAAGAAATAAAACAAACCAAAATGTACAATTGAATTGAACAATTGCCACGTGAATAATGATCTCTAAAAATAAAGATGCAAAAATAGACACTAATAACAGCAGCAAAGCCCCCCTAAACAACCCCCCAGCCCAAGAGTCTGTTCAGCAGTCTCAGCTTTTGTAGCGGGAGTATGTCATGTCCCGTCCCGTCCCCCCGGCCAGGTGGGGAAAGGCCTGGGCCAGCACAGACCCAGGGAAAGACCTGGCCATTGGGTTTTCCGGGGAACAGCCTGGAAGTCACTGCCACACCCCCACATGGGAATGGAATGGTTCTTCCACAAAGCCAGGATGGTGAACTGGGCCAAACCTTTTTTCCTGGGGGGGGGGGTCCCACAGAGGTAGAGAAAATCAGGTGCTCCTGTATCTTTAACATGCGTCATGCAGAAATCCAGCAGATTAACCCTTTTCTGCTGTGGAAATACAACTATGGGAAAAAGTTTTCCTTTTTGGCCATTTCTCTTCCCCCGTCCCCCACTCTGTCCGCCCCATTCAAGCGTCCCATCACAACCAAGGACACAGCGAAATATGAACCGAGCAGGACTGGGGTTTCGAAAAGAGGTTGTCTCAAGAGTCCTCAACATCTTGCGTGTTTTGACTGCAGAGCATCCTCACCGAGGGAAGTCACAGATATGGTAGAAAACGCATCTCTGTAGGCGTTTGCTGGTGAAAAGCTGTGCTCAAAATGCTCAGGCCACACGGTGTGTGAAGGGCGGTATCAGATTATTCCTGTAATTCCACCATTCCCTCCACGGTGCCCAGATAATTTTAGCTGCATGTTTGCATTGGTCCCCAGAGCCAACATAAAATCATGCCGAGTCCCTCTGAGAGCCAGCTGGCTCCACCATCTCCTGCCCGCCAGCCTTTGCTTAGGAACCTGGGCATAAAGGAGCATAAAGAAGCATTGGCTCCACACCACGGATGAGGACAAAACTTGGGCTGCGGTACTTAAGCCTTTTCCCAACTTTGCCAGGGTCTAGCCCTGCTTATTTAACTTATATGCAGAATTCATCAGGCAAAAGGCTGGACTGGATGAATCCCAAGCCGGAATTAAGATTGCCGGAAGAAATATCAACAACCTCAGATACGCTGATGATACAACCTTGATGGCAGAAATTGAGGAGGAATTAAAGAACCTTTGAATGAGGGTGAAAGAGGAGAGCGCAAAATATGGTCTGAAGCTCAACATCAAAGAAACTAAGATCATGGCCACTGGTCCCATCTTCTTTATATGTCTGTCTGCCTGTCTGTCTGTCTGTCTGTCTGTCTGTCTGTTATTAGGTATTTCTATTCCACCTTTTTCTCCAAGGAGCTCCCTGGTCCTGTCCTCATTTAATCCCCACAACAGTCCTGTGAGGGTAGGCAGGCAGGCAGGGCTGAGAAAGGCAGGGACCCAAGGAGTCCCCGGACTCCAACTCTCCTTCCCGGAAATAAGGGAAATTTAAGGGATATCAACAATAAGGGATAGCAGCGGGAAACGGCTTGGAAGAAGGGAGTTTCCCGCAAAAAAGGGGAGACTTGACAGCTACGCTACTGACCCAGGGACATTCTGCATCCGGCATGCCTGCTTTTGCCAGGAGCTGCAGCCTGATGCCAACGCTGTTGGGGCATCAGGCTGCCGGCGGAATTGCGAATCTGCAGCTGCGGTTGCCATGGTGGCTGGATGTCCCTGTCGGCTCTGTCAGGTTGATGCTCTTAATTGGCCTCCAGCCGAGACCCTAGAAATTAGCCGTGGAGAAGAAAGATCTAGTGGCAGGCGTGGCCTTCCATAGCGCACTCACCTGGGCGAGCAGCTCGGCTGCCGCAGATGAGGAGCAGGTGGACCTGGGGGGGGGGACTGGGGCCCCCGGGGTGGCTGAGCAGTAGCACCTCTCGTTTCTGGGACCTGCTTTCAGATGAAGCTGCTGCCAGGATTGTGCCCTTTGAGGAGACCTCCTTGCAGACGGGGACATAGCTGTCAACTTTTCCCTTTTCTTGCGAGGAATCCTATTCGGAATAAGGGAATTTCCCTTTAAAAAAAAGGGAAAAGTTGACAGCAATGGACGGGGGCCTCTAGGGGTGGGGAGATGCAGGGCTTGGCTCTCCCCACTGCTCCTTGGGGAATGGGTGTGTTCTGGGATTGGCATAAGATGGGAACCTGGTGTCTCCTGGGAGATGCTCCTTCTGGGACAAGGGTCCTCTTGCAAAGTGGGGGCCTTTCAGCACCATTGGAGGAGGCTGAGCAAACTCGGCCCTCCCCACCCCAGGAGTTGTTTCTGTCGGGGAAAGTGTGCTGCAGTGGTTAGAGTGTCTGTCTAGGACCTGGAAGAACAGGGTTCAATTCCCCCCCCCCCCAATTTGGCCGTGAACCTCACCGGGCGGCAGTCACTGCCTCTCTCAGCCTAACCTACCTCCCAGGGTTGTTGTGGGGGTTAAATGGGGAGGAGGAGAATGATACCATAGAATCCTAGAATCCTAGAGTTGGAAGAGACCCACAAGGGCCATCCAGTCCAACCCCCTGCCAAGCAGGAAACACCATCAAAGCATTCCTGACAGGTGGCTGTCAAGCCTCCGCTTAAAGACCTCCAAAGAAGGAGACTCCACCACACTCCTTGGCAGCAAATTCCCACGTCCAACAGCTCTCACTGTCAGGAAGTTCTTCCTAATGTTTAGGTGGAATCTTCTTTCTTGTAGTTTGAATCCATTGCCCCGTGTCCGCTTCTCTGGAGCAGCAGAAAACAACCTTTCTCCCTCCTCTATGTCAGTGTTTTTCAACCTTTTTTGGGCAAAGGCACACTTGTTTCATGAAAAAAATCACAAGGCACACCACCATTAGAAAATGTTAAAATTTAACTCTGTGCCTATATTGACTATATATAAAGTAATTCTCTTGAATTTTTCAATTTTTCCCACGGCACACCAGGCAACATCTCGCGGCACACTAGTGTGCCGCGGAACAGTGGTTGAAAAACACTGCTCTATATGACATCCTTTGATATATTTGAACATGGCTATCATATCCCCCCTTAACCTTCTCTTCTCCAGGCTAAACATACCCAGCTCCCTAAGCCGTTCCTCATAAGGCATCGTTTCCAGGCCTTGACCATTTTGGTTGCCCTCCTCTGGACACGTTCCAGCTTGTCAGTATCCTTCTTGAACTGTGGTGCCCAGAACTGGACACAGTATTCCAGGTGAGGTCTGACCAGAGCGGAATACAGTGGTACTATTACTTCCCTTGATCTAGATGCTATACTCCTATTGATGCAGCCCAGAATTGCATTGGCTTTTTTAGCTGCTGCATCACACTGTTGACTCATGTCAAGTTTGTGGTCTACCAAGACTCCTAGATCCTTTTCACATGTACTGCTCTCAAGCCAGGTGTCACCCATCCTGTATTTGTGCCTTTCATTTTTTTATTTTTATTTTTTGCCCAAGTGTAGTACTTTACATTTCTCCCTGTTAAAATTCATCCAAAATTCATACCAACATGAGTCTGACCAAACTGCAGGAGGCAGTGGAAGACAGGACGGCCTGGCGTGTTCTGGTCCAGGGGGTCACGAAGAGTCGGACACGACTAAACGTGACTAAACAACAACAGAATGATTAATGCCACCAGAAGCTCCTTGAATGAAAAAAGTGGGCAATAAGAAAATGAGTGAGCGCCTTTGTCCTCTCAGGCAAAGTTCTTTCTGACGCAGCCTCCTCTTCTCTTCCCTTCCCTTCTTTTCTCTCAGGAGGGATGGCAGCCTCTGAGCCCACCCAGGGTGGCTGGACTGACGGGCAAATGGCGGATCTGTCACTCCCAGGACATCCTGTGCGCCTGAGCTCCTGATGACAGGCGGTCCGGGAGGCTGGAGCCGGCCGGGCAGTGAACTTGAAGTTTGCTTGAAGGTAAGTGCTGCGACAAAGTCCCTCTTTGGTCAGGACAAGCTGGGCTCTTCTGGGGGCCTCCGGGGGCCACCGGAAATGTCAGGATATGGAGGTGAAGGACCCCCTCGCTCCCCCCGCCCCCCACATCCTGGGCATGTGGCAGGTGTTGCTTCCAGCACTCGCTCCCTCAAGGTCTGTTGCTGAATTAGGTTTGATGTTAAGACGCAGCTTCCCTGTTCCCCCAAATTAAGGGGAAATTGCCGCGAAGGGAGATTTGAGCCTGTGTGCGCATCAGCAAAACTCCGACGCGAATGCAAAGCACTCCCCCCTCCCCCCCAAAAAAGGTCACCGCACCCAAGATGGAACCCCCCACCCCCCCACTCAGGGCTGTGTTTTGTTTTGGAGTTAATTTGCATTTTAAGCTCCTGAGATTCAATCCACCGCAGCACACCTGCCTCGTTTGCCAGCGAGTAATTAGATTGGTTCTTCGGCGTCTCGCAGTTCTCCGCTCTCTCGGAGCTCGATTCCGTTTTATGTTGCGGGTTTCAATTAAGCTATTAACACATTTTATGATTCAGAAAATTGCAAAAAAAAAAAAAAAAAAGGTTCATTCTCTTCCGGTAGGTGAACTCGAAGGCATTTTGTATCTGTCCAGGAGGCAGGGAGATAAGCAGGGAGAGATGCGCTTCAGCCGACCTGGGCAATTCTGTGCGTCTGTCGGAGGAGTCAACATTGCTGCCTTCTCCAGTTTGCAGGGCTTGTCATAGGGAGCAGAGCACACAGACACTCACCTGAGCTATGGGGAGGGCGACCCCAGGGCCGTCTTTACCCGGGGGTGCAAGGGGAACCCCAGCGCCGAATTCTGGGGGGGTGTGCCAAATGTATACCTACTGTACACCGGTCCCTCTCAATCGTCAGCTGTGGAAATCAATAGAGCGAAATTCCCCGCCCCGCCCCCATCCATTGCTCTGTTACCTCCGTAGCGTCAAATATTCCCGCCGAGTCAGGAAACAAAAGCAGTTATTTCCGCTGCCTTGCAGGAGAAGAAAAGGCTACAGGAATCTGGAGTCCCTAAGATGGTTGGGTGGCGCCTTGCATGCGTCCTTCGGGCAACTCCCGTGGCCAGACTGGTGCCCAACAGTTTGCTCTGCTTTCCTTTGCATCCCATCAGAGGTGCCGAGAGAGGCAGGGTCTTGTCGCCTGGGCAGCCCAGGGCTTCCAGACCCTCTGCCCAGGCTTCCACCCCGGGGAGGTCACTTTGGTTCTGCTAATGCAGCAGCTGGACTTCACCCCCAGAGGGGCGCTCCATTGTCCCTTGAGGCAGACGGGTGCCAACTGTTGTGTAGAGAAGCTAAGAAGAACCCCAGAGCAGCCCCTGGATCAGGGCCGAGTGGACCCACGTCCCCAGCCCCGTCTCCCATAGTGGCTACCAGGTTCCCCCGTGGGGTGCCCCACAAGCAGGGCCAGAGGAAGAAGAAGAAGAAGAAGAAGAAGAGTTTGGATTTGATATCCCGCTTTATCACTACCCAAGGAGTCTCAAAGCGGCTAACATTCTCCTTTCCCTTCCTCCCCCACAACAAACACTCTGTGAGGTGAGTGGGGCTGAGAGACTTCAGAGAAGTGTGACTAGCCCAAGGTCACCCAGCAGCTGCATGTGGAGGAGTGCAGACACGAACCCGGTTCCCCAGATTACGAGTCTACCGCTCCTAACCACTACACCAAACTGGCTCTCAGAGCAGAACAGGCAGCCTCCCTCCTCACTGTTGCCCCCCGTCAGTGACTGGCCTTCACTGAAGCAGTGCAGGGAACACCAAAGTGCTTAAGTTTTATTTCAATTAATTATTTGTATTTTACCCGTTCTGACAGCTTATAGCTTTTAGCAATAAAGATTTCATTCATTCATTCATGCATTCATTCATTCTACGAAGTCAAGCCGGGAGGCAGTGGGAGAGGAGTTGAGCAGGGAAGTTCTGCAGGGCCCATCTAGGCTGTTCCAGCCTGAAAGCTTCCCCACAGATTCTCCACAGTGGGGCTCCTTTCACCTCCCAGCCCAGGATAGTTATTTCTCCCAAACTAAGCAAATTGCAGGAGTCTAAACAGTCCCTTCCCTGATGCAGAATTCTGAATATTGCTGCCCTGCATGAATGGGTTCCTCAGAAGTGGGCAGTTGCACCAACTCCCGCCTCCATCAATGAGGGATTAAGTGTTTCTAGTGAGCTCCCTCAGGTCTCCCAATTTGTGCCGGTTGCTCAGCTCGGCAGGCGGCAAAGCTGCCCCGTGCCACAGAGGCCGGATCCTGCTCTGGGTTTTCAGGCGCCCAAATGGGAAACAGGACTGGAGCACAAAGAGTCCTCTCCCCTTCGCCAGTTTCCAGCAGCTGGGATTCAGAAACACAGCTGCTTCCAGCTTCAGAGGCAGATCATAGCCCTCAAAAGAACCCTGTTCCCCTCCAGGAGTCTGTCTAATCCAATTTTTAAAGCCATCCAACTTGGTGGCCATTGCTGCCTCCTGTGGGAGGGGGTTCCACAGGTTAACTGTCAGAAAAAGGACTCTCCCCACCCCCACCCCCCAAAGCTCATCCATGCACTGTACTGTTTTCCGCTAGAGGCAAAACAGGAAATGCCGCCTTGCCATGCTCCTGCCACCACTGCCTTTTCTGCTGCCACCGTGCGCCCTGCCGCACCCTCCGCTGGTGGGAAGCGCCGCCACCTCCTGCGCCAGCGAGACTGTGCTGATTTCGGGTGAGAACTTGCCCCAAATGGATGTGTTTTGCCCAGAATCGGTGCCAATGGCAGCAGTGGTTGTCTGCTGCTGGTGGGGGTGGTTTGGCAGACGGGCATGCTGCCTGGGGGGGGGGTTTGCAGAGCCGTCTTAAGGGGATCTGCCGCCCTGGCGCGGCTATCCCTCCGGCGCCCCCCCGCCATGCCGCCTCTCCGCCGCCTCCCTCCCGCGCTTGCCGCCCCTTGGGAGGGGGGTGAGCGAGCGGGGGATGAGGGGCGTGGCGCTGGAGCGGCGGGGGGCTCTGCGCGCCCTTCCAGCGCTTCCGGGAGGTGAGGGCGGCCAGCTCACGCTCCCGCGCGCAGCCGGATGGGGCGCAGCCAGCAGCTCGCGCTCCGCGCAGCCGGAGGGCGCGGCGCTGGCCAGCTCGCGCTCCATCGGCCGGGCGGCCGGCTCGCGCTCCTGTGCTCTGCTGGGCAGTCAGAGGGCGCTGCCGCCAGGCGCTGCCAGCGGGGCTGGAGGGTGGAGGCGCCCTCCAGGCCATTGCGCCCTGGTGCGCCGCGCCACCAGAGTAAATGGATGAGACGGCTCTGGGCTTCTGGCTGCACCCTGCCTAACGGCTGGGCCAGCTCTGACTCAGCTGCCGCCTGCCTTCCTCGGACGCGGCTGTCCAGTTTGTGGGTGAATTTATGTCCTGCCGTGGATGTTTCTGGAATACCAATGTGACTGCTGAGTTGTGTTTGGGAGACAACCCCCCCCCTTCATCTTGGTTTTCATTCTTTTTCTCGGGAATCATAGAATCATCTAGTCCAACCCTCCAATGAAGGAATCATACAATCATAGAGTTCGGAGGGACCCCAAGGGTCATCTAGTCCAACCCCCTACAATGTAGGCATCTCAACTAAAGCAGCCCTGACAGACGGCCACCCAACCTTTGCTTAGAAACCTCCAAGGAAGAAAAGTCCACCATCTTCTGAGGAAGACGTTTTCCACTGTCAAAACAGCTCTTGCCATCAAAAAGTTCTTCCTCGCATTCAGTCATAGAATCCTAGAATCCTAGAGTTGGAAGAGACCCCAAGGGCCATCCAGTCCAACCCCCTGCAAGCAGGAAACACCATCAAAGCATTCCTGACAGATGGCTGTCAAGCCTCCGCTTCAAGACCTCCAAAGAAGGAGACTCCACCACACTCCTTGGCAGCAAATTCCACCTCTGCCAGTTCTTTTAATACTCTTGGATGTAGTTCATCTGGCCTGGAGACTTGAATACATCTAAACTAGCCAAGTATTCTTGTACTACCTCCTTACTTATTCTGGGCTGTTTTTCCCCTGCTGAATCATCTGCTCCATATTCTTCAGGTTGGGCATTGTTTTCTTTTTTGGAGAAGACTTTCTTGGAACTTGAAGCCCTTGGTTCAAGTCGAACCCTCCAGGGCAGGAGAAGGCAAGTTTTCTCCTTGTGACAGTCCTTGAGATATTTGAAGGTGGCTCCCATATCTTCTCTTAGTCTCCTCTTTGCCAAGCTAAACGTACCCCTTCTAAGCACCAGTTACAGGTAGGTAGCTGTGTTGGTCTGCCATAGTCAAAACAAAATAAAAAATAAAAAATTCCTTCCAGTAGCACCTTAGAAGACTAAGTTTGTTCTTGGTATGAGCTTTCGTGTGCATGCACACTTCTTCAGATACACTGAAACGGAAGTCACCAGACCCTTATATGAAGAATTGTGCATGCACACGAAAGCTCATACCGAGAACAAACTTAGTTGGTTCTAAGGTCTACTGGAAGGAACCCTTCTAAGTAGATAAGGAAAATTCTTTCTCCGTCTCTCCTAATGCTAGAACTCATGGACACCCAGCGCAGCTGAGCGTTGGAAGATTTGGGACAGATAAAAGAAAGTCCTTCTTCACACAGCGCAGAGTTAAACTATGGAACTCCCTCCCACAGGAGGCAGGGATGGCTGCCAACTTGGATGGCTTTGAAAGCGGATTAGACCAATTTGTGGAGGAGAAGGAAATATATGTGGCTGTGATCCAAGGTGGCTGTGCTGTGTCTCTGCAGTTGGGAGCAGCAATGCTGAATCCCAGTTGCTGGAAAACGCAGGAGGGCAGAGGGCTTGAATCCTGCTTTCTAGTTCTCTATAGTCGTCTGGTTGGCCTCAGTGCTGGATCGGCCCCATTTGGTTTGATCCAGCTGCTGGCTTTTCTTCAGTTGCACCTGGATGGAGGAGGGGCCAACTTGTTGTCCCCTTCCAGAATAATTTCTGCTCGTTCTGTGCCCCCTCTCCTGCAGCGGAAGCATGTTCTGCGCACGGCGAGGTCACTGTGGTTTCCCCCAGACCCAGAAACCGCTGTCTATGTGGCAGAAACCATTTTATCTCCTACCTTGCAGTCTCCCTATGCATAAAATTTGCTCTTGTCTGCTGAATATTTCATGGCAAGGCAAGAAGATCTCCATCTCTGAATAAACCACTCTAGCCTGGGAGGGTTTTGCATATGTCGGAGCAGATGGCTGCTGCGTTCTCCAGGGGCGGCGGAGGGTTGGCCTGCCCTGGCCTGTTCTCCTCGCCTTCTCCTCACAGGGGAAGTTCAGCTGACCTGGGGCAAGCGGCTCAGTTTCTCCTCGCAGGTGCCCCATTCCAGACGCAGTGGGTTCAGATCCCCCCACCCTCCGCACACCTCCCAGTGGTTGCCAAACTACCGATATATCCTTGGAGCTTCCGGGAGCAAAGGAGGACAGGTTGCCACCAAGCGCCAATTTGCCTGACAGCCGTAGCGCTTATTTTGCAGTCTGGGGAGGTGGGGAGATGAGAGGGGGGCTTGTCCCTCCCCACCTGCTTGCTCTGTGCCCAGGGAGATAAAGGGGGGGGTGAAGCAAGCTGTGAAATTGCTCTGGTCTGCAAAGCCATTGCAAAGCTGCTGCTGCCGCCACCGCTGCTGTAGCAGTCATTGCCAAGCAAACAGTTGCCTGCTCCTTTGCAGTGCAACAGCCCCAGGACCTTGCAGCAAAGCCCCTCCCTCGAGACTGGGTGCCTTCTGGAAGCAAAGTCCCACAGGTCTCCCACCTTTCCTAAGCCGGGGGCACGAGGGCCTGCAGATGCCTCTGGCTTAGCAGCAGAGGGGGCAAAGCCATGCCACAGGGCCCCCTATTGCCTCCCACCCACTATGGCCCCTCTTTTGAATTAACCTTTTAATACCACACCAAAGCACTGTGGGTTAATCCACAGAGCCTAGGGCTTGCCGGTCAGAAGGTTCGAATCTCCATCACAGGGTGAGCTCCCATTGCTCGGTCCCTGCTCCTGCCAACCTAGCAGTTTGAAAGCACATCAAAGTGCAAGTAGATAAATAGGGACCGCTCCGGCGGGAAGGTAAACAGCGTTGCTCTGGTTTGCCAGCAGCGGCTTAGTCATGCTGGCCGCATGACCCAGAAGCTGTACGCCAGCTCCCTCGGCCAGTAATGCGAGATGAGGGAAGTAATAGTACCACTGTATTCCGCTCTGGTCAGACCTCACCTGGAATACTGTGTCCAGTTCTGGGCACCACAGTTCAAGAAGGATACTGACAAGCTGGAAGGTGTCCAGAGGAGGGCAACCAAAATGGTCCAAGGCCTGGAAACGATGCCTTATGAGGAACGGCTTAGGGAGCTGGGTATGTTTAGCCTGGAGAAGAGAAGGTTAAGGGGTGATATGATAGCCATGTTCAAATATATAAAAGGATGTCATATAGAGGAGGGAGAAAGGTTGTTTTCTGCTGCTCCAGAGAAGCGGACACGGGGCAATGGATTCAAACTACAAGAAAGAAGATTCCACCTAAACATTAGGAAGAACTTCCTGACAGTAAGAGTTGTCCGACAGTGGAATTTGCTGCCAAGGAGTGTGGTGGAGTCTCCTTCTTTGGAGGTCTTTGAAGCGGAGGCCTGACAGCCATCTGTCAGGAATGCTTTGATGGTGTTTCCTGCTTGGCAGGGGGTTGGACTGGATGGCCCTTGGGGTCTCTTCCAACTCGAGGATTCTATGATTCTACTACTCCAGAGTCGTCCGCGACTGGACGTAACGGTCAGGGGTCCCTTTACCTTCACCTTTCAAGCTCATCCCTGACGCTGTCCTTGCGTGACACATCGCTTGTGGCCTTCCTTTAACTCCCAAACTTTCGCAAAGGACCGTGATTTTGTCTGGGAAATGAGCCCGTCTAGTAGTGCTGAGACCTGCAGTTTCCCTTCTCTTAATTTGGATATGTGCGGGGGTTTCTCTCCCCCCCCCCTTCAATCACTAAAGCGAGAATCTCCTGCTCCCTTTCTAATGCAAATGAATGTCTTTAGCACCCACAACGTGAGATGGCGGATGGAATGAAAGGATTGTGTATTTTATGGGCTCCAATTAGCACTGAAATATTAAAACATTAAATATTGAATGGGGATCATCCTAGAAGCTGCTACAGAGAACTGAAATAACCCAGGAGGAGGTGGCGGGGGGGGGGAGTGTTGGCCTCCATTTGAGCCAAGGTGCAGGAAAGGGAAGCTGGGATGCAGAGGAGCCTTCCGGTAGCCGCTAGTGGCTGATGTGGCTTGTGATACTGCCGACTTCAAGGCTGTAGACTTCAGAGCTGAGGACTCCTTCGCAGCTGCTTGTCTCAGATAATTGCCCCCCCCCTTCAGATGAAAGCAAGACGCCACTTCAAGGCCTCGCCTCACTTTCAAAGGACTTGGGGGATGTTAACCAGAAACGTGCAGTGTTGTGTCAACGCCACGTGGAGGTACCCAAAATAACCTCAAGTCTTCTGCGCTGGCACACCTTTCCTGCCCTCCCTCTGCCTGGGTGAATTGGGGGCAGGCCGATGTGGGGAAGGGGGGGTGCTTTTATGATAGCCATGTTCAAATATATCAAAGGATGTCATATAGAGAAGGGAGGAAGGTTGTTTTCTGCTGCTCCAGAGAAGCGGACACGGGGCAATGGATTCAAACTACAAGAAAGAAGATTCCACCTAAACATTAGGAAGAACTTCCTGACAGTGAGAGCTGTTGGACAGTGGAATTGGCTGCCCAGGAGTGTGGTGGAGTCTCCTTCTTTGGAGGTCTTGAAGCGGAGGCTTGACAGCCATCAGTCAGGAATGCTTTGATGGTGTTTCCTGCTTGGCAGGGGGTTGGACTGGATGGCCCTTGGGGTCTCTTCCAACTCTAGGATTCTGTGATTCTATGATGGATTAATACATATATCTGGGCTCACAACTGCTAGCTGTCAGCACCAATAAGCAGATGAAGTTCAGCTCCAGAGGTTTTGAAGTAATCCTTTTATTTTATAAGCTAAACACACACACACAGACACGCCCTTGGGGTCTCTTCCAACTCTAGGATTCTATGACTCTGAATGCAGATGGGAAAACTCACTCATCACCCAAGGGTCATGAACTCACAGAATGGCAGACTTGGAGGGACCCTAGGGGGGTCATCTAGTCCAAAATCCTGCAATTCAGGAATCACAATTTTGTGCTCTCAGTCCAGTTCACTTC
The DNA here is from genome assembly GCA_900245895.1 of Lacerta bilineata. Taxonomy (NCBI): domain Eukaryota; kingdom Metazoa; phylum Chordata; class Lepidosauria; order Squamata; family Lacertidae; genus Lacerta; species Lacerta bilineata. Next base: position 115,326 of record OFHV01003451.1, on the reverse strand, counting down.
AGAGGAAGGTTATGGATGGCTCCTAGCCAGGGCGGCTGGACTCTTCCTCCACAGTCGGAGGCAGAACATGATTCTCAATGCCAGTTGCTGGAAACCGCAGAAGGGGAGGCTTCCTCTTGTGCTAAGATTCTGTTTGCTGGTGTTTGTTTGTTTGTTTGTTTATTACAAGACCACAACATATAAAATCAAACAAAGAAGCAGTAATCCAATAACCCCCCCCAAAGCCACATTTTAAAGGGTATATATAGGATGTCATCAGATCAACCAAAGGCCTGGTTAAAAAGGAACATTTTTGCCTGGCGCCTAAAGGTGTATAATGAAGGATGCCAGGTGAACTTCCCTGGGGAGAGCATTCCACAGATGGGGAGCCACTGCAGAAAGGCCCGTTCTGTTTGCCACCCTCGACCTCTCGAGAGGAGGCACATGAAGAGGGCCTCAGAAGATGATCTCAGGGTCCGGGTAGGTTCATATGGAAAGAGGCGGTCCTTGAGGTATTGCGGTCTTGAGCCGTTTAAGGCTTTATAGGTCAAAACCAGCACTTTGAATTGGGCCCAGAAACTAATCGGTAGCCAGTGCAGTCAGATCAGGATCGGTGTAATCTGCTCAGGCCGTCTTGCTCCGGTGAGCAGCCTGGCTGCTGATTTCTGCACCAGCTGAAGTTTCCGAACCATCTTCAGAGGCAGCCCTACGCAGAACGCATTGCAGTAATCTAACCTTGGAGTTACCAGAGCATAGACAACAGTGGTTGGGCTATCCCTGTCCAGAGAGGGGCGTAGCTGGGCCACCAGCCAAAGGTGATGGAAGGCACTCCAGGCCACTGAGGCACCTGGGCACCTGGTTGGCCACTGGGAGAAGACCATGCAGGTCTCGATGGGCCCCCTTTGGCCTGCTCCAACAGGCAGGCTCTTCTCATGTTCAGTGTGGCCTGACTGCATAGTGAAGGCATTGAAGGATTTGCCTGCCTGGCGAGGGCCGTGATGGGGCAGGGAGAGAGAGAGAGCAGTGGCCAGGATTTCTTCTCCCCGCCTGCTGGGTCTCTATGATCCCCTTGAGCTTGATGGGTGCTGTACTGTAGCAAACACACTGTGGCCGGTGAGCCTGGGCTGTGGGTAGTAGTCAGCTCCTGTTAGGATGGCCAAAGGCAGGGGGTGCCCAGAAACAAGTGAGGGACATGGCAGAGGGGAATGGAAAAGCTCCTTTTCTGGCAGCAGGAGAGTGCAGAGTCCGTGATGTGTTGGAGCCATCCATGGACAGCAATGTTCTGCTCGCAAAGGGCTCAGCGGGTCACTTTTCTCTTCCTCGGTTTGCCTGGCTGTTTCCTGAGGAGGGAGGTTCCTTCCCTACTTTCTTTCTCTCCCCCCCACCGTACGTGCAAAATAGTAAAATGTTAAAATAACTGCTGTGAATATTCATGAAACACCCCGAGTTGTGCCAGAACCAGATGCCAGAAAGCTCGAGGAAGGTGGTTTTCTATCCAAGAGTCGCTGTGCTTTTCCAGGGCAAGGGAGCTGCCTCTGAAATCCTGGATTTCAGCACCAAGGCCAGCTCCAGGCAAGGGACTCAGACACAGACTGGAAAAGCACAGAGGAGAATTGGGGCCATCCCTGTTTCCAGTGTTTGCCCAGTGTTTTCTAGGCGCAGGTCGGAAAGGGAAAACCCTGCTGTTTCCCACTGAATCAGAACAAATGTCAAGAAAACCTGGAAAATAGCAGGTTTCCCCAGGGAAATCGGTGGGGCAAAAGGAAAACCTCTTGAACCCGTGCCTGGAAGCCAAAGGGCAAACGGAAGCGTGAATGAGCCAATTGTCCGTTCCCAACATAAAGAAAAACTTTAAGGAAGTTTTTAATCTGTGATATTTTAAATGTATTTTAATATTTGATGGATGCCGCCCAGAGTGGCTGGGGAGACCAGCCAGATGGGCGGGGTACAAATATTATTATTATTATTATTATTATTATTATTATTATTATTATTATTATTATTATTACATGCACAAACAGGAACACACACCCAGAGGGTGTTGTATAGTAAAGTCCTCATAGAACGGAAGCAGGGCAGCTGTTCTCCTGCTTGCCGCTTTTCGAAAAGCATATTTGGCACTGAAGATGCGAGCTAAAATGAAAGGCAACCATGGGAAGATCCTGCTGGATCGTGCTAAAGGTCTAGTGTCCTCACAGTGGCCCTTGAGGTGCTCCAAAGGGAGGAAGCCCACAAGCAGGAACAGAAGGTCCTCCTCGTGGGACATGGAGCTGGCAGGGCTAATCACCTTGGGGTTGCCTCCCTCCCTCCCTGTGATTCATGGACTTCAGCTTTCAGGCAGCTCTCTCCTTATTAAGAGTCTGCTGTTCTTGGCTGCGCGGCTCAAGACAAGCTACAAAACAAGAGTAATTGCTTCTCATGAATATTCTTTCTCGTTCTCTCCTGCACTATCTTCTCGGCTTGCTGGCAGGCTGCATGCGTTGCGCACTTTAATAATCCCAAACGCTGATTTCTGTGCGCTGATTGATAGTTCCACACATCAGTGTGGGAACTATTCCACACAGGACTCGGAAGGTTGATGCGTGTTGTGAGTAGGGAGGGGTGGGGAGGGGAACCTCCAGCTTCCTGCTCAAGGCAGATGTGCTCTCTTGTCACTTGTATGCTGTGGGTCTGCGGTTGTGTCCCTTAGACCCACAGCTTGGGGTTGTGTCCCTTAGATCTTCTTGTTGTTGTTCAGTCGTTCAGTCGTGTCCGACTCTTCGTGACCCCATGGACCAGAGCACGCCAGGCACCCCTATCTTTCACTGCCTCCTGCAGTTTGGCCAAACTCATGCTAGAGAATCACAGAATAGTAAAGTTGGAGGGACCCCAAGGGCCATCTAGTCCAACCCCCTGCAATGCTGGAATCTCAGCTAAAGCATCCATGACAGATGGCCATCCAACCTCTGCTTAAAACACCTCCATGGGAGGAGAGTCCACCACCTCCCAAAGGAGACAATTTCCACTCTTGAACAGCTCTTACTGTCAGAAAGTTCTTCTTGATTTTAGTCGGAATCGCCTTCCCTGTTGCTTTGGAGATGGCTGTCATGTCACCTCTCCTCTTCTCCAGGCTGAACATCCCCAATTCCCTCAATTGCTCCTCATAAGTCTTGGTTTCCAGACCTGGGACTCCCCTGCCTGCTTCCCTGCTGACCTGGGCGCCTTGTCCCTCAAGACGAAGTTCTCCTGAACTCAGCTGTGTTCCCCCTCATTTCCAGAAGTGATCCTGGGACTTGCGGCTGCTTGTCGAAGACCGGACCAGCAGAGGAGGCCAGCAGCCCTGGCGGTGCTTTCCTCCACACTTGGCAGGCTTTAGTCAAACTGGGAATGCTGCATATGCGCAGTCCATCCGGCCGAGCGCTGCTGCAACAGGGCAACCCGCCAATCGGGCGGCGGGTCGTGGGGCTGCCCCGTGCATGCTGCTTTATGGACGGCGGCTCACTCAGTTGCTGCAGGAGCAGCAGCACCGACTCAGATGCATTGTGCTTGCCCAGAATTTCCAAACATGCACAGTGCATCCGGCCCAGCTCTGCTGCTCCCGCGGCGACCGGGGAGCCGCCAGGTGAGCGGCGGCTCGTGGGGCTGCACCAGCCATCCGTGGAGCAGCATGGATGGGATGCTGGGCAGCGGGGAGTGGTGGAGTCTATGAACTCCTGCGACCCACCCACCCCCAGCACAACGTCTGAGCAGCGTCCATGGCTGCTTCACCGCCTCTGCTTCTTGTAATGTCTGCTTGGGAAGGCTCCAAGTACAGCTTTAGCCTCAAGTTAAAACCATCTCAATCATTGTCCCTGGCAGAAGTCTTAAGCGCTCCGTATCGGAGAATGGAGCCGACATCCAGTCTGGCCGCAACTGCAGCGATGCAGCGACTGATGACCTGCTTGTTATGTTCAAAAAATGCCTTGTGCACATGGTTTCAGCTGCCCTGACAACCACCCTGCAAGGTGGGGAGGTATTGTAATCCATAATAATAATAATAATATAATAATAAAATAATAATATATTATTATTTGTACCCCGCCCATCTGGCTGGATTTCCCCAGCCACTCTGGGCGGCTTCCAACAGAAATCAAATACAAAAATATCACACATTAAAAACTTCCCTAAAAAGGGCTGCCTTCAGGTATTTTCTGAATGTCAGGTAGTTGTTTATTTCCTTGACCTGTGATGGGAGGGCGTTCCACAGGGCGGGCGCCACTACCGAGAAGGCCCTCTGCCTGGTTCCCTGTAGTTTTGCTTCTCGCAGTGAGGGAACCGACAGAAGGCCCTCGGCGCTGGATCTCAGTGTCCGGGCTGAACGATGGGGGTGGAGACGCTCCTTCAGGTATACAGGACCGAGGCCGTTTAGGGCTTTAAAGGTCAGCACCAACACTTTGAATTGTGCTCGGAAACGTACTGGGAGCCAATGCAGATCTCTCAGGACCGGTGTTATGTGGTCCCGGCGGCCACTCCCAGTCACCAGTCTAGCTGCCGCATTCTGGATTAATTGCAGTTTCCGGGTCACCTTCAAAGGTAGCCCCACATAGAGCGCATTGCAGTAGTCCAAGCGGGAGATAACCAGAGCATGCACCACTCTGGTGAGACAGTCCGCGGGCAGGTAGGGTCTCAGCCTGCGTACCAGATGGAGCTGGTAGACAGCTGCCCTGGATACAGAATTAACCTGCGCTCCATGGACAGCTGTGAGTCCAAAATGACTCCCAGGCTGCGCACCTGGTCCTTCAGGGGCACAGTTACCCCATTCAGGACCAGGGAGTCCTCCACACCTGCCCTCCTCCTGTCCCCCAAAAACAGTACTTCTGTCTTGTCAGGATTCAACCTCAATCTGTTAGCCGCCATCCATCCTCCAACCGCCTCCAGGCACTCACACAGGACCTTCACCGCCTTCACTGGTTCTGATTTGAAAGAGAGGTAGAGCTGGGTATCATCCGCATACTGATGAACACCCAGCCCAAACCCCCTGATGATCTCTCCCAGCGGCTTCATATAGATATTAAAAAGCATGGGGGAGAGGACAGAACCCTGAGGCACCCCACAAGTGAGAGCCCAGGGGTCTGAACACTCATCCCCCACCACCACTTTCTGAACACGGCCCAGGAGGAAGGAGCGGAACCACTGTATAACAGTGCCTCCAGCTCCCAACCCCTCTAGCCGGTCCAGAAGGATGTTATGGTCGATGGTGTCAAAGGCCGCTGAGAGATCCAGCAGAACTAGGAAACAGCTCTCACCTTTGTCCCTAGCCCGCCGGAGATCATCGACCAGCGCGACCAAGGCGGTTTCAGTCCCATGGTGAGGCCTGAATCCCGATTGGAAGGGATCCAAATGGTCCGCTTCTTCCAGGCGTGCCTGGAGTTGTTCAGCAACCACCCGCTCAATCACCTTGCCCAAGAATGGTAGATTTAAGACTGGGCGATAGTTGGCCATATTGGCCGGGTCTAAAGATGTTTTTTTAAGAAGCGGTTTAATGACCGCCTCTTTCAGCGGGGCTGGGAAGGCTCCCTCACAGAGGGAAGCATTCACCACCCCGCGCAGCCCATCGCCCAGCCCCTCCCGGCTAGCTTTTATAAGCCAGGATGGGCAAGGATCAAGCAAAAATTATAATAATTCTAAGCAGGTGTGCAATGAGGTAGGGGCAGCACCTGGATATCTGCAGAGGATTTCAGGAGGGGTTGAAGCTACATAAAGGTAAAGGGACCCCTGACCATTAGGTCCAGCCGTGTCCGACTCTGGGGTTGCGGCACTCATCTCGCTTTACTGGCCAAGGGAGCCGGCGTACAACTTCCGTGTCATGTGGCCAGCATGACTAAGCCGCTTCTGGCGAACCAGAGCAGCGCACGGAAATGCCATTTACCTTCCCACCAGAGCGGTACCTATTTATCTACTTGCACTTTGACGTGCTTTCGAACTGCTAGGTTGGCAGGAGCTGGGACCGAGCAACGGGAGCTCACCCCGTCATTGCTGGGATTCGAACCGCCGACCTTCTGCTCGGCAAGCCCTAGGCTCTGTGGTTTAGACCGCAGCGCCACCCGTGTGGCTACATACTCTGTATAAATAAATAAGTTGCACACAGGTGGCAGCAGAGGGCAAGTCTGCCATTTCTGGAAGCTCTCTCACCGCCCCTGCCCCCGCTCCTGTTTCCCAGTGGGTAGACCAGCTGTCCATCTATAGGCTAACTTGCACCCAGCCAATGTCTGTTCACCACTCCCAATTGGAGCCCCCAACACTTTCCCTGGCCATGCTCTCCCTCCAGGTGGACCAAACGGGTCTGACCTTCCTGGGTCCTTTGCAGGGACATCCCAGCCCATGTCGCCACAGCTGCAGCCCTGGCCACCTCCTTTGGAGCAGCAGCAGGGATCATTCCACCACCAGCGAAGGCGTAGCAAAGAGGGATGGAGGACCAGACGGGAAGGTCCGTCTCTTGGGCCTTCGTGCCATGGGGGGAGGGGTGGCATTTGCTTTGCCCAACTGGGCACATCTTCCTTCCTCAATGCCAGCCATCGCTGTGACCTCATTCACTACCTAAAAGGTGAGAGAGCAGGTTACTTCCTTGCAAAATGAATGAGGAGAATGGTGCCGGCCTTTCTTCCTACTATCTTGGGTTCTGAAAATGCCAGAAATTCAATCTTTTTAAAAAAAATTTATTTTTTTAAGCCACTCTGACACCTGAGAACCTGGAGACTGTGTCCAGCCGTCCTGGGGGAGGAGGGGCTGGGGGGATAAGCAGCCCCCAGTGCAGCAGGATGTGCCCCCTTCTTGGCTGCTCTGCGGCCGCTGTTAACGCCACCGAGCTGCAAACCTGCATGGATGCTTCAAAATCCAGCGCAGGTGTCGCTGCTGCCACCCAGCGGTTTCAGAAGGAAACTGCAAACAGCGCAGCTTTGTGCCGGGGGGGGGGGAATAAGTGTCTCAGCATAATTTCAAATGCTGGTTTTCTAAGCATTAGGGGTTTTCATCATCTCAGTGTGTGTGTGTTCCCTGACCACCTCTTTTCCTATCTTGGGCTTCAGCTCCCTCCTTACATCGTTTATTCTGTCATCACCAGGTTGGCCATCGCTTTCCTTTTGGGTGAAGACAGAGGCAAAGAAGGTGTTGAGCAGTTCCGCCTTCTCTCTGTCACCCAAGAGCATTTCTCCATCCCCTCCACTTGCCCGTTCTTCCTCTTGCTTCAGACATAGCCCAGGAAATCTGCAGTAGAATTTGTGAAATTGGGATATTTTATCCACACCTGCACCCCCTTTATAAATTAAAAAAAATTCCTTCCAGTAGCACCTTAGAGACCAACTAAGTTTGTTCTTGGTATGAGCTTTCGTGTGCATGCACACTTCTTCAGATACACTGAAACAGAAGTCACCAGACCCCCATATATAGTGGGAGGGTGGGGAGGGGTAGAATCATAGAATCCTAGAGTTGGAAGAGACCCCAAGGGCCATCCAGTCCAACCCCCTGCCAAGCAGGAAACACCATCAAAGCATTCCTGACAGATGGCTGTCAAGCCTCCGCTTAAAGACCTCCAAAGAAGGAGACTCCACCACACTCCTTGGCAGCAAATTCCACTGTCCAACAGCTCTTACTGTCAGGAAGTTCTTCCTAATGTTTAGGTGGAATCTTCTTTCTTGTAGTTTGAATCCATTGCCCCGTGTCCGCTTCTCTGGAGCAGCAGAAAACAACCTTTCTCCCTCCTCTATATGACATCCTTTGATATATTTGAACATGGCTATCATATCACCCCTTAACCTTCTCTTCTCCAGGCTAAACATACCCAGCTCCCTAAGCCGTTCCTCATAAGGCATCGTTTCCAGGCCTTTGACCATTTTGGTTGCCCTATTTAATTGCTCATCTTCTAACATTGTGTATGCCATCAAATGCCAACAGTGCCCTTCAGCTCTCTATATTGGACAAACAGGCCAAACCCTACGCCAAAGGATAAATGGACATAAATCTGACATCAGGAATCACAAGACAGAGAAGCCAGTAGGAGAACACTTCAATCTCCCAGGACATTCAATACAGGATCTCAAAGCAGCTGTCTTATTACAAAAGAATTTCAGAAATAGACTTGAAAGAGAAGTTACTGAATTACAACTTATTACTAAACTGAAAACTAGGGAGAGACCTGGTCTGAATAGAGATATTGGATTCTTGTCTCATTACATATGCTAAAGCTATTTTTGCTCATCTGCATACTATTCCTTGCTTTTTCATGTAGGACTACTGGTAATTGCAGTCGTTAATGGTCGTCAACAGGTTTACCATACCCATCTCCCACCACCCTCCTGAGAAAAACCCCTCCCCACCCTCCCACTATATATAAGGGTCTGGTGACTCCTGTTTCAGTGAATCTGGAAAAGTATGCATGCACACAAAAGCTTATACAGTGGACGCTGGGGTTGCGAACGTGATCCGTGCGGGAGGCACGCTCACAACCCCCAGCATTCGCAACCTGCAGTGCCGCGTCTCGCGATTCGGCGCTTCTGTGCATGCGCAAAGCGTGAGTGCTGAAACCCAGAAGTAACCCGTTCCAGTACATCCAGTTTCGGCGCAGTGCGCAACCCAAAAACACACAACATGAAGTGTCTGTAACCCGAGGTATGACTGTACCCAGAACAAACTTAGTTGGTCTCTAAGGTGTTACTGGACAATTTATTTATTTTTAAATATATTTCAACTGCTTCAGACCAACACGGCTACCTACCATATTTTTCGCTCCATAGGGTGCACCGGACCATAGGGCGCACCTCGTTTTTAGAGGAGGAAACAAGAAAAAAAATATTTTTCTGGTTTTCTCCTCTAAAAGCCCTGGTTTTTTTTGAGGATCAGCTAAAAGTTTTGCAGCTTTTTTGCAAAGGGAAAAGCCCTGTTTTTTTGAGGATCAGCTAAAAGTTTTGCAGCTTTTTTTTCAAAGGGAAAAGCCCTGGTTTTTTGAGGATCAGCTAAAAGTTTTGCAGCTTTTTTGCAAAGGGGGAAAAGCAAAGAGGAAAAGCCCCGTTTTTATGGGGTTCAACTCACATTTCTGCAGCTTCTAAAGGAAAGGGAGCCTTTTCTACAGTTTCCAGACAGATAATCTAATCAGCCAGTCACATGTCGCTGGGGAAACAAACAACCTCCCTCTGCAGCACATTCAACAATGGAGGGCAGGGCTGAAACGGGAAGCCGAGGACTCTTATCTCTCTCCCGATCTCTTGCTGATCAGCTGCTGAGCGGGGTCCTTTCAACACCCCCTTTTCTCTTTGTAAAATAAAAAGCACGATCCTCTTTTGGCCCCTGGGCAATTCATCTCCAGGGACCACCATTCGCTCCATAAGGTGCACAGATATTTCCCCTTACTTTCCAGGAGGGAAAAAGTGTGTCTTATGGAGCGAGAAATACGGTACCTGAATCTGCACCTCCCTTATATTTGCCATTCTACTGCCCATTCCCTCTGTTGGGAGAAATCCTTTTGGAGCCCTTGGCCATTTTGCTTTAAGCAGCTTGAACAACTTGAAACCTGACCCTGTACTCCACCGGGAGCCAGTGCAGCTGGTAGAGCACTGGGTGACTATGGTCCCATGGCAAGGACCCCACAAGGAGCCTCACTGCAGCATTCTGCACCCGCTGGAGTTTCTGGGACAGTTTCAAGGGCAGCCCCATGTAGAGTGAGTTGCAGTAGTCAAGCCTAGAGCTGACCGTCGCATGGATCACTGTGGCCAGGTCAGGGCGGGAAAGGTAAGGGACCAACTGCTTGATATGGCGAAGATGGGGAAATGGGGCCTTGGCTGTTGCTGCAACCTGCGCCTCCATGGAGAGAGACACAGCCACCTGCAGATAAATGCTACTATATACCGTAGGCTGTGAATGTACTGCGCTGAAATTTCCCCGAGCTTGTTCAGTGGGGCAGGGGGGATACAAGAAGGCTAGAGGAGTCCCTAAGCCGTTATAATTAGGTACCATTTGTTCCTGATTATGACAAGGTTAATAATAAGGGAGCATAATTTATATAATTAGATTACAACCCTCTGTGGTTGCGCAGGGTTGGTAAAGAGTCTGGGAGCAGATGATGGAACCTGCTTCAGCTGAGAGAGATGCATTTAGGAGCTGTCTGAGAATGTGTGTGTGCAATGCGTGTGCATGTGTCAACACACACAGAGAGAGAGAGAGAGAGAGAGAGAGAGAGAGAGAAGCTGGGCTAACCTGTTCATTCATATAGATTCTTGATTGAAAAATACAAAAAGAATTACAGTCATACCTTGGGTTACCGCCGCTTTGGGTTGCGCACCGTGCCAAACCCCGAAGTAACGGAACGGGTTACTTCCGGGTTTCGGCGCTTGCGTATGCGCAGGAGCGCTAAGTCGCACTTTGCGCATGCGCAAAAGCACCAAACTGCATCACGCACATGCGCAGATGCATCTGTGCGGGTTGCAAATGCTGCGGGTTGCAAATGCGCCTCCTGCACGGATTGCATTTGCAACCCGAGCGTCTACTGTATAAGGTAAAAGAAGAACAAAAAAGAGGAGAACGAAAGAAAAAACTTATGAACTTATTATTAAACTTATCCTGAAATTTACCTGATACCCCATCAAGGGCCGTCGGAGCGCTGCAGGCTTTTTACGGTGCGGGTGCTGAGGCAGCTGGCCGGCTCTGCCCTCCTTCGCGCCTGGGATTCCCTCCTAAGCCTCTGTGGGGATTGCTCTCCTCCCTCCACCCACAGCGGCACGGGAGAGTGTTGTGTGCCCCCCCAAAAGCTCAACAACCCCGAGCTGCCCCCCATAAAAAAGCTCAACAACTTTGGCCTGTCCCCCCCTCAAAAAATTGGGGGCGCTGGGCAGTTTTTTGCACCCCGGCGCCGCATATGCTTAAAAAGGCCCTGACAGTGCCAGCACATTTATTTTCACATAAAGAAAGCACTTTTATGTCCTTTGTTTTGGGGGGCTGTGACCATTTCTGCCCCAGCTCCTTCAGGCCAGCTTCTTCTCTCCCACTTTCCCACCCATCTATCACCAGGTGATCTTCTGGAGGAAGCCATAATGGGATGGGGGGGATGGGGTGGCCCCCCGGGACAACGTGCCACCTGGGAGGCGGGTGCAATCCAGCCAGCAGGCTCCCCACTCATTGTGCCTCCATCAGGTGGGGCCGCTGTAGAAGCGCGTCACCCCTGGAGGACTTGGGGGAGGAGAGAAAATGCATGGCGAAGGGGGGGCTGTTGGAAGAGGGGCACCAGTGCAGGCTGGGGCTTGAACCGTATTGGGGGGGGGGGGTGCTGATGCTGAAGACAACCCCAATAGCCAACATTGGCAGGGCAGCAAAGGAGAGCTGTGGAGAGACTCCCGCCCAGTCCTTTGCCTACCCCCAGTCGCCTCCTGCTCCTGCTGTCTCTCCTCTGGGGTGGGGGTGGGTGTAGTGTATGTCAGGAAACGGCCTACTCACAAGTAGGACCCTGGCAGAGACACATGCCGACTGGTATGTTCCCTCCTTCCCGGACGATCGTTCGGGAGCTTCTTAAGCTTCTTCAGCCCGAACATCACGGCGCCTGATGCCAGGAGACATCAGCACACTCTCACGGATCCGCAGAGGTTTGCGCAGTTGCGTAACAGACCACAGCAACTCAGCATGTTGGCTAATCTATTTTATTTACATATAAACACAAACGGAGCACTTCAACATGGCTCCCTCTCTCTCAAAGGACGATAGTCCCACTTCAGGGAACACAGTAAGACAAACATCCTGTCTTCGTCACATCTCATTCCTGTGGAATCAAAACACACACCCAGCCATGTGATGGACAACTAACCCATGAGTGCACATGGGGAATGAATCTCCCAACAGTGTATACACACAAATATATTCACTTGACATCAGTAGGATAGGCACCCAACCCCCTCGCCTTCAGACACTGTTCTGACAAGGCCACAATTCCTTTAAAAAACAAATTTTTAATTGTTTTTTTCACAGTTTTATACATTTTAGCTTAACCATTTCAAACATTAAAATACAAGGTTCTTTTGAACCTTCAGACCTCCTTCCCTCCCCCCATGGGTTCCATGTTTAAGATGAAGTTTACTGCATCTTTCACCCTTGTCCACCTGTTAAATATCCATAATTATCAGAAATAATTCCACATTACAAGTGTCATTGTAGAAGCATTCTCGCTGCCGTTGTTGCATGCATTAAAAGTCTTTTGACTTCTCTTGATATCTCTTCATATCAAGGCTCCTGGATTTTTGACAAATGTGTTTTTAAACATTTTCTTTAACTCATTGTATATCATCATCCCAGCATGCCTTTACCAAGTTTCCAATTGTCCATAACAAATGTTTAGAAAAAAATACCTTCCTTCCCTTTGCATTTCCAACACAGATTTGAACTTGTTTTGTACATTTTGGCAATTTTACTTGCTGTTAAATACCAACAATACATCATTTGCATATAATTTTCTTTCAATGAACAGCATGCGGTAAACTTTATTTCCTCTCTCCATAACTTTTTCCAAGATGAGAGCTGCATATTACAGTCATGCGTCGGGTTGCGATCGCTGTGGGTTGCGTGTTTTCAGGATACAAACACGCTGACCCCGGAAGTACCGGATCAGGTTACTTCCAGGTTTCGGCGCTCAGGTATCCGCAGAAGTGCTAAATCGCGCTTTGCGCATGCACAGAAGCACCGAATTGTTCCTTCTAGGAATGGTAGGGGCAGAGATCAAGAAATGTGACCAAAGGTTTTTCCTATATGCGACCACAGGGGCGAGACTCTTGTTAGCGCAGGTCTGGAAACAGAAGACAGTACCAACTGTGCAGCAATGGCAACAGAAAATCACAGAATATATGGAGATTGCAAAAATTACAATGAGAGTCAGATAGCAGGGGGAAGAAACATTTAGAAAAGAGTGGGGAAAATTTATGGAATATTTGGAAAAGGTGTGTAAGATGTAAAAGATGTTACAAAACACTCGGCGTGTAGTTATTTCGTATAAGAGAAGATTTAAGAATTAAGGAAAGACATTTAATTTGGAAACGAGTGTGTAACAAACTGAAATCCGAAAAGGGATATAATTTAATTGAGGTAAAAACAGTTGACGTGTAAAACATAGACATATGATTTAGAGAAGACATGTGAAGAAAGAAGGGAAGGGAATGAAAATCCTAAATGTAAAAGTTAAGTGTGGTATAAATTTGTGGTAATATAAGTTTTTGTATTATTTGTCTATACAAGTTTTCTGTTATAAATCTTTGTTAAAATTTAAAGGAAAAACCAATAAAAATTATTTCCAAAAAAAGAGCACCGAATTGCGTCACACACATGCGCAGACGCAGGAGTGCGGGTTGCGAATGTGCCTCCCGCACGGATCACATTCACAACCCGAGTGTCCACTGTATACCCAAAATCTCTAGCCCAGTGTATCACCGCTGCCTTAACTTCTCCATCTTTTGTATACCATTCTAAAAGTAATTTGTACGTTTTTGATAACACTATCCAACAGATTTATTTCGAACCTCTATCTCGCTGTATCAAAACCTTTTTTAAAAAAATCAACCTTTAAAAAAATCATTTAATTGGTGAATCTGCAAAAAGAATGCCACAGGGCCAGCTGAAATGTGCTTTTGCAAAAGGAGTCTCTGGGCAGATGCCCAGGCAACTGTTTTCCCCACTTTGTTGGATGTCAACTTTTGCTTTAATATACTAATAGCCTTGATATGAATTCCCTCCCTCCCTCCCTTCCTTCTCTCCTCCCTCCCTCTGTCCCCTTGGTCTTCTCCTCTTCTCCTAGGTGTGCTGCTTACCTGACCATGGAAAGGCTGGTCCTGTCCCTCCTGGTTATGAGCACCGTGGCGAAGGCCACCCTGTGTCCCACGCGCTGCATGTGCCAGAGCCTCTCTCCCTCCTTCACCATCCTCTGCACCAAGACGGGGCTTCTCTTCGTGCCTCCGAGCATCGACCGGCGGACGGCGGAGCTGCGGCTGATGGACAACTTCATCACCGCCCTCCGGAGGAGGGACTTCGCCAACATGACCAGCCTGATCCACCTGACGCTGTCGCGGAACACCATCAGTCAGATCATGCCTTATGCGTTCTTCGACCTCAAGGGCCTTCACGCGTTGCACCTGGACAGCAACCGACTCACCCACATCCACGAGGACCACTTCAAAGGGTTGGTCAACCTCCGCCACTTGATCCTCAGCAACAACCAACTGAGCTATATCTCTCCCGGGTCTCTGGACGATTTCATTGACATGATTGAGGACCTGGACCTGTCCTACAATAACCTGGTGAACGTCCCTTGGGAAACTATAGGGAGGCTGTCCAACGCCAACACCATCAGCCTAGACCACAACCTCATAGACTTCATCCCCGAGGGAGTCTTCTCCAACCTCCACAAGTTGGCTCGGCTGGACATGACCTCCAACAAGCTGAAGAAGATCCCCCCGGACCCCCTCTTCTCTCGCATCCCTGTCTACGCCAAGCCAAAGGGGTCCCCCTTGTCCTCCCTGGTGATGAGCTTCGGGGGGAACCCCTTGCACTGCAACTGCGAGCTCGTCTGGCTGCGGCGCCTGACGCGGGAGGACGACCTGGAGACGTGCGCCTCCCCGCCGGAGCTGATGGGCAAGTACTTCTGGTCCATCCGGGAAGAGGAGTTTGTCTGCGAGCCTCCCATGATCACGCACCGGACCCCTAAGCAGGTGGTCATGGAAGGCCAGGGGGCTTCCCTGAAGTGCAAAGCGGTGGGCGACCCCGAGCCGTACGTGCGCTGGATCTCGCCCGGCGGGAAGCTGGTCTCCAACACTTCCCGGACCGTCTCTTTTGAGAACGGCACCCTGGACATCTTGGTGGCTTCCGTGGAGGAGAAAGGGACCTTCACTTGCATCGCCTCCAACGCTGCGGGGGAGTCCACGGCCCCCGTGGAGCTGGTGGTCAACCCTTACCCTCACCTTGCAAACAGCACCAACTGTGATAAGGAAGCAGAGCCAGGCCCCTCGGATATCCTCATCTCCGCCAAGTCCAGCTTCCCCAACGAAACCAAATCCCAGCCAGAGAGGAAAGTGGTGGTAGCTGAGCTGACCTCCTCCTCCGCCCTCATCCAGTGGCCTTCGCAGCACCACATCCCAGGGATCCGGATGTTCCAGATCCAGTATAACAGCTCAGCTGACGACATCCTGGTCTACAGGTGAGCAGGCTCCTTTTCCTCATGCAAATATGGGAGTCCTTACTGGGGACTGTGGTGGGAAAGTGTCCTCTGTGCTGGAGAGAAGGAAGAGTCGAGGGCTCCCCTCTGCATGTGGAACAAGCATGTCCCTTGAGCTGCATGGCTGTCGGGGTGCCACGTGGGCTCCCTGGAAATCATCATCATCATCATCATCATGTTATTTATTTATACCCCGCCCATCTGGCTGGGTTTTCCTAGCCATGCTGGGTGGCTCCCAACAGAATTTAAAACATATCAAACATTAGGCACAAATACAGGATGGGTGACCCCTGGCTTGAGAGCAGTACATGTGAAAAGGATCTAGGAGTCTTGGTAGACCATCAACTTGACATGAGTCAACAGTGTGATGCAGCAGCTAAAAAAGCCAATGCAATTCTGGGCTGCATCAATAGGAGTATAGCGTCTAGATCAAGGGAAGTAATAGTACCACTGTATTCTGCTCTGGTCAGACCTCACCTGGAATACTGTGTCCAGTTCTGGGCACCACAGTTCAAGAAGGATACTGACAAGCTGGAACGTGTCCAGAGGAGGGCAACCAAAATGGTCCAAGGCCTGGAAACAATGCCTTATGAGGAACGGCTTAGGGAGCTCCTCTAGCCTTCTTGTATCCCCCCTGACCCACTGAACAAGCTCGGGAAAATTTCAGTGCAGTAGATTCACAGCCTATATTGTAGTATTTATCTGCAGGTGGCTGTGTCTCTCTCCATGGAGGCGCAGGTTGCAGCAACAGCCAAGGCCCCATTTTCCCATCTTCGCCATATCAAGCAGTTGGTCCCTTACCTTTCCCGCCCTGACCTGGCCACAGTGATCCATGCGACGGTCAGCTCTAGGCTTGACTACCGCAACTCACTCTACATGGGGCTGCCCTTGAAACTGTCCCAGGAACTCCAGCGGGTGCAGAATGCTGCAGTGAGGCTCCTTGTGGGGTCCTTGCCATGGGAGCATAGTCACCCAGTGCTCTACCAGCTGCACTGGCTCCTGGTGGAGTACAGGGTCAGGTTTCAAGTTGTTCAAGCTGCTTAAAGCAAAATGGCCAAGGGCTCCAAAAGGATTTCTCCCAACAGAGGGAATGGGCAGTAGAATGGCAAATATAAGGGAGGTGCAGATTCAGGTACCGTATTTCTCGCTCCATAAGACACACTTTTTCCCTCCTGAAAAGGGGAAGTGTCTGTGCGTCTTATGGAGCGAATGGTTGTCCCTGGAGCTGAATTGCCTAGGGGCCAAAAGCAGACCGTTCTCTTTTTTTTTACAAAGAGAGAAGGGGGTGTTGAAAGGAACAGCTGTTCAGCAAGTGATCGGGGAGAGAGATAAGGCTCCCTTTCCAGCCCCACACCTTTGCCCAGGCCCCCATTGTTGAATGCAGAGGGAGGCTGTTTGTTTCCCCAGCGATATGTGATTGGCTGATTAGATTATCTGTCTGGAAACTGTAGAAATGGCTGTAGGACTAGAAGCTGCAGAACTGTGAGTTGGACCCCATAAAAACGGGGCTTTTCCTCTTTGCAAAAAAAGCTGCACCACTTTCAGCTGATCCTCAAAAAAGCAGGGCTTTCCCCCTTTCCTCCTCTAAAAACTAGGTGCGTCTTTATGTTCAGGTGCGTCTTATGGAGCAAAAAATGCGGTATATGTTGCCCTTATATTCAACAATTTAAAAAAAAGAAGAAGAAGAAGAAGAAGAAGAAGCCGTGCCAGGAAATAAAGGCAATTTTAACTTTACACATCACTTGGGAGCTGGGTGCAGGAGGGTACAGGAGGCCTTGCTTCTGCCAAGATGGAAGGGCCTTTGCTGAGAGACCCAGCGGTGCTTGGGTGGGTTTCCGCTCTGTCTCTGTGACCCTTGAGCACACTTGCAGCAGCTTCTCTCCAGGAGAAGAAGTCAGCTGGGCGAATGGATTGAGAGTTCCTCTCTCAGAACAACTGCGCCCGCAATCCCAGTCCAAAAGCCACAGCAGCCAACACCCTGACGTGGATGGCGAAGAGGCTGTGTGGGGACACCGTCATGGCTTGGCTTGAACCGAGTTGCTTGGCTTCTTTTCAGTCAGATGGGGACTCCGTGGCTCAAGGCGGAGGGTGTGTCAGAAACGTCACACACCTGAGCAGTTTGCAAAGTGCAAGAGGATAAAGCTTGCTGTGACCAGCAGGTTAATATTATCATACGCTTATTTTTACCTCGCCGGGTGACTTGCAGGGGGAAAAAATAGGGAGAGCTCAAAACATGGAGGAAAGCAATCCTTAAAAAACAATTAAACATTGCTAGGTAGGCAGGAAGGTAGATTGATAGATCACCTGCAGATCATCAGTATTTATTGGGAATTAGCAGCAAGCAAGGGCTGCCTCGCTCAGCAGGCGGATACAGCAGAAAACCAAGAAACACCAGGACTGGGTTGATGAGAATGACAGGGTAGACTGAAGGCATGACTCACAAGAAAAGGAAGGCCTTTCAGATCTGCCAAAGAGATAGAAACTGCGCCACTAGGGGGGAAACCTATGCCAACCTCAAAGAAGCACTAAAAAACACCTGGTGGATGAACTGGGGAACACTGGCCTGCGAGCGCTCCAGCTGGAGAACAGCCTTGACCAAAGGTGTCGTGGACTTTGAAGAGACTCGAACTCAGGACGCAAGGGGCTAAGAGTGCTAAGAGGAAGGCACGCTTGGCAGATCCACACCGTGATCAACTCCCGCCCGGGAACAAATGTCCCCACTGTGGAAGGATGCGTGGATCGAGAATTGGCCTCCGCAGTCACTTACGGACCGTGTTTATGGAAGACAATCTTACTCAGCTACGAGGGATCGGAGGAGGAGGAGGGGGAAGGAGACTGCAGCTTCCCCAAAGGGAAAGATCAGGGAGGTAACTCTCTCGATTTTGGGCACAGGGGGGAGCAGGAGGGCTGAGCAGAAAATGAATCACCCCATTGGGGTTTCCCTTCCTGCCCTTTGTCCCAGGGAAGATCTCTGAAGGGCATCCCCACCTCACCCTGCCAAATGACCAGGAGTTGCTCCTTCTGCTGCCAGAACAGCCAGTCAGCCCATCTCTTTGTTGTCATAATTTCATTTCATTTATTGAATTCAGATATTGCCCTGTACCCAGAGGTCCAGGTGGTGCTGTGGGTTAAACCACAGAGTCTAGGACTTGCTGATCAGGTCGGCGGTTCGAATCCCCGCCATGGGGTGAGCTCCCGTTGCTCGGTCCCAGCTCCTGCCAACCTAGCAGTTCGAAAGCATGTCAAAAAAGAGAAGGTAAATGGCGTTTCCAGCTGCTCTGGTTCGCCAGAAGAGCTTAGTAACTCTCTATAGAGCGATTTTCAGAGGTCCGCGACTGGATCTAATGGTCAGGGGCCCCTTTACCACCCAGAGGTCTCAGGTGGTTCACAAAAAAAGCATATATAAATTAAAAACAAAACCAGTACATTACCCAATAACCCCCCCACCCCAAAAAAGAGCCTCATTTTAAAAGGGTATGGAATGTCGATCAGGTCAACCAAGAAAATGAATCGAACCTGGGGAGAGCATTGGGGTGCAGAAAAGGCCCTGCTCTTGTGTTGCCACCCTCCGGACCTCTTGAGGAGGAGGCACATGAAGAAGGGCCTCAGGAGATGATCTCAGGGACCAGGTAGGTATGGAGGCGGTGCTGGAGGTAATAAAACATAGCGCCTGTGTCATCCACATATGATTTGATAAAATGAGCTCACAGGGCACAAAAATTAAAATCCTAAAACAGATTAAAATCCCCACAGGATTCTGGGCAGGCGTGCCAAAATGCACTACAGTGAAGGCACTTGCCAAAGGACCAGGAGTTGCTCCTTCTGCTGCCAGAACAGCCAGTCAGAGTTCCTTTGTTGTATCGCCATTTCACTGAGGGTTTGAGTTCTTCAACAAATGCAGAAAACGGGCATAAGTTCGGGCATGGGGTGAGCTCCCGTTGCTCCAATCGCCTGAGTTTGTGCCTTCAGCCTGGTTCGCCAGAAGCTGCATGCTCCTGGGCGCCGGAGTTGTCCGCGACTGGATCTAATGGTCAGGGGCCCCTTTACCTTTTACCCAGAGGTCTCAGAGTGGTTCACAAAAAAAGATCACAATATATAAATTAAAAACAAAACCAGTACATTACCCAATAACCCCCCCACCCCAAAAAAGAGCCTCATTTTAAAAGGGTATGGAATGTCGATCAGGTCAACCAACGTTTTTGCCTGGTGCCTAAAGGTGTATACTGAAGGCGCCAGGCGAACTTCCCTGGGGAGAGCATTCTGCAGACGAGGAGCCACTGCAGAAAAGGCCCTGCTCTTGTGTTGCCACCCTCCGGACCTCTTGAGGAGGAGGCACATGAAGAAGGGCCTCAGGAGATGATCTCAGGGACCAGGTAGGTATGGAGGCGGTGCTGGAGGTAATAAAACATATGCGCCACTTGTTTGACAAAACCCAAAGTGGTCTACAAGGAGATAAAACAGTCAAGCCCAGAAAAAACTACACACCTGCTTTAAAGCATACAAAAATTAAAATCCTAAAACAGATTAAAATCACCTCCACTTTCTCAGCAGGATTCTTTGGGCAGGCGTGCCAAAATGCACCTACAGTGAAGGCACTTGCTTGAGGTCAACAGGCAGGGAGTTCCCAAGGTATCGCCACACTGAGGGTTTGAGTTCTTAACAAATGCAGAAAACGGGCATAACGGGCAGTTCTGCCAATCGCCTGAGTTTGTGCCTTCAGCCCTCTGCATGCTCCTGGGGGGAAAGGTGCACTGCACGTGACGTTTGTGTTGTGGACTGACCACCCCCACCCCCACCCCCGTGTCTGTTTCCCTTGCAGGATGATCCCCGCCGCCAGCAAGTCCTTCTTCCTGAGCGACCTGGTTGCGGGGCGGGACTACGACCTGTGCGTCCTGGCCGTCTACGACGACGGCGTGACGCTGCTGACGGCGACGGCCGTGGTGGGCTGCGTGCAGTTCTCCACGGAGGAGGAGTACCGGCAGTGCCACTCCCTCCACGCCCAGTTCCTGGGTGGCACCATGATCATCATCCTGGGAGGCGTCATTGTGGCCGCCATCCTCGTCTTCATCTTCATCCTCCTGGTGAAGTACAAAGTCTACGCCAACCCCCACAAGAGCCAGGGCGCCAGGGTCAGCAGCGTCTGCTCCCAGACGAACGGCAGCCAGGGCGGCTCTGCGGCTCAGCCGGGCTCCAAGCCGGCCGAGGGGCTGCCGCAGGACTGCGTGGCGCTGCCTGCCAGGGGCAAGACGGTGGTGGACCTGGAGGGCGAGAGAGCGGCCCCCGCAGGCTTCTCCTAAGAGGCGCGCCGAGCCCTGGCGACGGGCGCAGAACAATGCCCGCCGTGGTTGTCTTTTAAGCGTCGCGACTATTGTCTATTTTTAAGATCAGATGGTTTAAAAACTATTTTTTTAATCTGTAAAAGTTCTTGCATTCTTAACTATTTTTGTTGCACTATATTAAATATAAAGTGTGTGATTTACAAGGGCTCGGGCTTGTTCGTACTCCCATCTACATCAACGCTGGCGGGGGGGGCGGGGGAGCGGAACTGTATGTTTAGCTTGGAGAAGAGAAGGTTAAGGGGTGATATGATAGCCATTCAAATATATCAAAGGATGTCATATAGAGGAGGAGAAAGGTTGTTTTCTGCTGCTCCAGAGAAGCGGACACGGGGAAATGGATTCAAACTACAGAAAGAAAATTCCACCTAAACATTAGGGAAGAACTTCCTGACAGTAAGAGCTGTTGGACAGTGGAATTTGCTGCCCAGGAGTGTGGTGGAGTCTCCTTCTTTGGAGGTCTTGAAGCGGAGGCTTGACAGCCATCTGTCAGGAATGCTTTGATGGTGTTTCCTGCTTGGCAGGGGGTTGGCAGGGGGTTGGACTGGATGGCCCTTGGGGTCTCTTCCAACTCTATGGTTCTGTGATTCTATGATTCTATGAACTGCCTTTGGGGAATGTTCATTCGTTGATAAGTAGCAGCAGAGCAGCGATCCCTTCCCCTGACCTTAAGCAAGGCAAGCAAGCATGCCTGAATGCCAGTTGCTGGACACCAGAGAAGGGGAGAATGGCTCTTGCGCCCGGGTCCTGCGTGAGGGTTACCCATGAGGGCATCTAGTTGGCCCCCGTGAGAAGAGGATTCTGGGCTGGATGGGGCCCCTTTGGCCTCACTCTTCTTACAGAGGCCTTTTGTGACAGCAGAACCTCCATGCCCAGGGGCACTCTACCTCTGAATGCCAGATAATTGGGAACTACAACTTGAGAATACTGCTGTGCTTACGGCCTCAAGGCTAAGGGCTCCCTTTGGGTTGGCGGCCGGCCATTAGCTGTGTTGCTGAATGGCATCTCCTGTCTGCCTGGGTCAACTGAGGACCACCTATTGCGGCCCCTTCCCTCTCCACTGCAGCTCACCAGCAGAGAACAGGCTCTTGCTAAGTCTTTCTGTGCTGGAGGCCAGGAGGATCTGCTTCCTCGCTCACCACCAGATTGCTTTAGCAGGGAGGCCTGGCTGGGGGAAGCCTGCTGGCAAATGTCCATCATGAAATTGCCCCTGCATCCCCACAAGCTTTTTGGACAGCCTTGACAAGTTCAAACAAAATATAAAATCAAAAAATCCTTCCAGTAGCACCTTAGAGACCAACTAAGTTTGTTCTTGGTATGAGCTTTCGTGTGCATGCAAACTTCTCACGAAAGCTCATACCAAAAACAAACTTAGTTGGTCTCTAAGCTGCTAGTGGAAGGATCACCTTAATTTCGTGACTGCTGTCACCATCTGCAGTGATCATGGAACCCAAGAAAGTGAAATCTCTCACTGCCTCCATTTCTTCCCCTTCTATTTGCCAGGAGGTGATGGGACCAGTGGCCATGATCTTAGTTTTTTTGATGTTGAGCTTCAGACCATGTTTTGCGCTCTCCTCTTTCACCCTCATTCAAAGGTTCTTTAATTCCTCCTCACTTTCTGCCATCAAGGTTGTGTCATCAGCATATCTGAGGTTGTTGATATTTCTTCCGGCAATCTTAATTCCGGTTTGGATTCATCCAGCCCAGCCTTTCGCATGATGAATTCTGCATATAAGTTAAATAAGCAGGGAGACAATATACAGCCTTGTTGTACTCCTTTCCCAATTTTGAACCAATCAGTTATTCCATATCCAGTTCTAACTGTAGCTTCTTGTCCCACGTAGAGATTTCTCAGGAGACAAATGAGGTGATCTCGCACTCCCATTTCTTTAAGAACTTGCCATAGTTTGCTGTGGTCGACAGCAAAGCTTAACAGGGGTTAAAAGGAACTGAGCTGGAGTCCTAGAGAGGGTAGGAAATGAAATTGGCTGGCAGGTCCTCCAGAGGACTGGCCCCTTCTGGGATCTGATGGGTCTCCACTCTCTTCTTGATCGGGTGCATTGGGGAGGTGGGGGAAGTCCCAGGGCTGTCTTCTTCTTCTTCGGCGATCCCTCGTAGCCGAGTAAGATTGTCTTCCATGAACACGGTTTTAACAATGAGTCCGTATGTGACTGCGGAGGCTGATTCTGGATCCACATGTCCTTCCACAGCAGGGACATTGGTTGGAGTTGATCCCAGGGCTGTAGCGGACTATGCATGGGGGGACCTCCAAGTCAGGGAGCAGGGGGTCCTGCCCCACCTCTCTGCAAAGCCAGAGAAAGGACGAGTTTGTAGATCTGCTAATAATAATAAGAAGAATATTCCGCCCTTCGCCACAAGATATCAGGGCGGTTCACAGGAAAAAAATAACTGGTAAAAAAAATTCCAGCAAATAGTTAAAACAATAACCCCTCCTCCTCCCACAATCATAATTAAAAGGCTATAGAAATATTATTCGGACGTATAAAAGAAGAAATAGAAATGCAAAACGAAAAATAACACATCGCAATTTAAAACAATGCCACCCCACCCACCCCAAATGGACAACACCCACCCACGTTAAAAGCAGCCTTCGTTCCTCCTCCACCCCCTCAAGTGCCGCCCCCCAAAGGGAAGATTCCCATTGCAAGAATCTGGTGGTCGCCTAGCTGTGTGGCAGAGGGTGTTTCCAATGCTGCCTGCCCAGGGTCCTTGCACAGCTGCAGGCAGGTCCTGGTAGATCCAGTAGAGATCCAGAAGGTGGTGGGGGGAGAGAGATGGAGGTCCCCCCCCGGGCAGGCAGGTCCTTCTTGAGATCGATGTACAGCTCTCCGCTTTGGACAGGGGTCTTTGAGCCGAAATCAGACAAATTTAAGCACAACACAGGTTTTGGCCAGAGCTGCCGGAGCCATGGGCGTAGGCAGGATTTATGTTGGGAGATGGGTCAGTTAGTTAAGGACTTTTATTTATTTAATTCCACACACACACACACACACACACACACCCCTGCCTACGCCCATGAGCCGGACAGAAACATTTGGACATGGAATAGAGGCAAAAAAGGAAAACCAAAGCTAGGAAGGAAAGACAAAGAGACAGACAGACAGAGAGACAGCCTGCTGAAAGAGTGAAGGCGGAGAAAAAAGAAAGCGGTGCAGAGTTCAACCTATGGAACACCCTTCTACAGTAGGCAGGGGTGGTCACCAGCCTCGACGGCCTCAGAGAGGATCCGACAACTGCCTGGAGGAGGAAGGAGAGGACTATAATAATGATACTACGTTATAATAATTATTAAGTAGCGGGTGGACATAGCAGACGACACAGCGATTCTCCAAGCAGCTCTCTTTATTCTCAGGCTTGAACAGAAATGGACTGGAGGGCTGAGCCAGCCTGCTTATAATGATACTACGTTAGTAGCGGGTGGACATAGCAGAGCGGGTGGCAGCGATTCTGCAGAGACACTCTCTTTCTCCAAGCTCTCTCTTTAGAAATGGACTGGAGGGCTGAATCTGACTATATAGAGGGCTGAGCCAGCCTGCAACAGAATATATAGAATAATCAGCAAATAATTCATAATAATAATAATTAATCTGCGAGCCACTCTCCCGGCCTTCTCTATTTGCCCCGACCTGAGTGAGCACTGCAGCCACGGAACCTGAAACAGGTGATAATATAATAACAATTTATGGTGGCCCTACTGGCTATGTGACTATACTTCACACAACACCCCATATTAATAATAATTTATAATTTATTGTTTAACTTCTGGCTATGTTTCCCCGCCACTCTGCACTGCTCACAACAGAATATAATAATAATAATAATAATAATAATAATAATTAATTTATGGTTTATATCCCGCCCTTCTGGCTATGTTTCCCCGCCACTCTGCACTGCTCACAACAGAATATAATAATAATAATAATAATAATAAAAATAATAATTAATAATATCCCGCCCTTCTGGCTATGTTTCCCCGCCACTCTGCACTGCT
This sequence comes from Lacerta bilineata, assembly GCA_900245895.1. Lineage (NCBI taxonomy): Eukaryota > Metazoa > Chordata > Lepidosauria > Squamata > Lacertidae > Lacerta > Lacerta bilineata. Next base: position 90,812 of record OFHV01003451.1, on the reverse strand, counting down.
CACAACAGAATATAATAATAATAATAATAATAATTAATTGCGCCCTTCTGGCTATGTTTCCCCGCCACTCTGGCACTGCTCACAACATATAATAATAATAATAATAATAATAATAATAATAATTTATTATAATAATACTTATTATTTAATAATAATAATAGTATAATTATAATGTATAATCTGTCTAATAATAATAATAATAATAATAATAATAATAATATTAATATTTATTCTTTGTACCCCGCCCATCTGGCTGGGTTCCCCCAGCCACTCTGGGCGGCCTCCAACAGAATATTAAAATAAAACACCAAACATTGAGATCTTCCCTAGACAGGGCGGTGCTGCTGCTGCCCCTGACGGGCTCCGACGTGCCCTTGCAGGCTCTCCCGATGTCCCTCGGTCTCCACCCGGCGCATCCTCGGGTGCTTTTCCAAGAGGATGCGATGCGCCTTGCAGGATTTCGGGGGGGGGGCTGCCCTGCCGTGCACGCGCCGGGGTCGGGAGCGCGCCGGGCCCTGCCGCGCATGCGTCCTTGCGCTGGACGAGCCGAGCGCCTTCCGCGGACCTGGGCGGACTGGGCAGGCGGGCGCGCGCCTGGGGCTGCTGCGGGGCTGGCGGGGCAGGTGAGTGGCGGGGGGACACAGGCGCGCTCTGCGTGTGCTCAGAGGCCCGCGCCCTGCCTGGAGGAGAGGTTGGGCTTGCATGCAGCCTGCCTGACAGGTGCCTTTCCCGGCGGGGCTCGGAGCGAGGATGGAGGCCACCCACCCCGGCCGCTTTTGGAGAGCTGAAGGCCAGCCAAGAGGGTCCCCCAAAAAAGAGCAGCCCCCCCCCCCGTTGTGCCATCGTTGTATTTGTGACTTGGGGAGCTCCGCTTTGCAAGGGTTAAAAGGATCCGCTCAAAAAGCCCGACAAGAGGGTCGCCGTGGAAATATTGAGCTTTATGACCAGGGGTCACCTAGTGCCACCTCCCGCAACGTAGAAGAACTATTTTGCCCAAGCCGGGGCTCGAACCCGCGACGCTGAGATCACGCAGCCTCGCGCTTTACCCGCCCCTATTGAGCTTTTGCGCTTGGCTCCTCCTGCGATCCTGAGATAGAGAGAGAAGGAAAGTGAGCCTCGCAAGGGTTAAAAGGAGCCGAGCTGCGCATTCCTAGAGAGACCGGGAAATAAGCGCGGGGGGGGGGGGTTGGGAGGTCCTCCGAAGGAAAGCCCTTCCCACCTCTCTTCCCCATAGGGCGCAGTGGGGGGGGCCCCAGCTTCCTCCCTGAAAGGGGGTGGCTTTCCTCTCCTTTGCAAGAGCCCGTGGCACCTTTGGGAAGTCTACCCTCTCTTCCTGCAGAAGAGGCTGTTGGTTTCCCCAATGTATTGCAATATATTGGAAAAATGACAAACTTCCTACCAGAGGATTATGGGAAAATTTTAAGAGCTACCTGAAAAATAGTTTTAATATAAGCACAGTAGTTGCCTTGGAATGATTTCTGTAAATGAAACATATAAAGAGAAATGATATCAAAATAGAAAAGAGAATTTTTGCAAATAACAACAAATTAAAGCCAATGTGAGTGTAGTGGTTAAGAGCGGTAGACTTGTAATCCGGTGAACCGGGTTTGAGTCTCCACTCCTCCACATGCAGCTGCTGGGTGACCTTGGGGGGCTAGTCACCCTTCTCTGAAGTCTCTCAGCCCCACTCACCTCACAGAGGAAGGGGAAAGGAGAATGTGAGCCGCTTTGAGACTCCTTCGGGTAGTGATAAAGCAGGATATCAAATCCAAACTCTTCTTCTTCTCTTCTTCTAATATGTTTAATATAAAGGGAAATATGGAGAGAATGGGACGTCATATGTATGTGTAGAAAATATATAGTTCAAATTGTATTTGAATTTCTTTTTCTTTTTCTGTTTTTTAATACTTCTTTCTTTCTTTCTTTTTGGTGAACCTAGATATCTTTATCAGACTGACTGAAATGAAGATAATTATGTGTTGTATATATATGGAAAATAATAAATAAAGCAATTAAATTAAAAAATTATACAGCAGGGACCTCTCATTATGACTGGCAGGACTTGGCAGAAGACCTAGAGACTCCTTCCGATCTCCTACAGGTGTCCTGAGAACAGAGATGGATGAGCAAGACTCAGCTGGCCCTGAAACAGGAAGAGGCCTTGCAATCCAACATGGGAGCAGTGGGCGGTTCTGGGAAAACTCTGCGAAGAAGAACCCGGGTGAGGAGGACACCCTCTGCTCAGATGTTCAGAGCCAGCAGTTGAGGCATTTCTCCTACCAGGAGGCCAAAGGACCCCGAGAGGTTTGCAGTCGACTCTACCACCTTTGCCGTCAATGGCTGAAGCCAGAAAGACGCACGAAAGCTGAGATGCTGGACCTGGTGATCTTGGAGCAGTTCCTGTCTGTCCTTCCTCCAGAGATGGAGAGCTGGGTGAGGGAATGTGGAGCGGAGACCAGTTCCCAGGCAGTGGCCCTGGCCGAAGGATTCCTCCTGAGTCAGGCAGAGGAGAGAAAGCAGGCAGAGGGGCAGGTGAGAGAGACTTTCCTCTGGATACTCCCAAGGGGCTCCAAAGAGGAGGGAGAGTTCCCCCAATGCTCTACTGAATTGCCCATCCATTTTTGGAAAGCATCTAAGGAACAGCCATTCCATTTCTAATCCTCCTCCCCTTTCTCTGTTTTGGATGCTTCTTGCTCTTTCAGGGGAAAGAACTGTTTGCAGAAATGGGTCTGGATTTCTCTGAGGTAGAACAGACTCCGTTGGATAGCCGAGAGAGGCCTCTGGGTAAGGAGGGATGTGTTTTTTCTCCATTTGGTCACATTTTGTGGATTTGGAAATAAATCTGTGAGTACTTTTCATCTTTTGGGGAAGACACTTGGGGTGAAAAATTCAGAGAAAAGGAGACACGTTTTTGCACAACTAAAATGTGAAATGGGTAGAAACATCCCAGTGTACTCAGCAGGGGTACTTTTTGGAAGGCCCATCTATAGTTTCCCCTCTGAGAGAAGCAGCCACTGGTGACTCGTGACCTTTGTCTCTCGCAGGTGACAGAATGATGCCAGCCAGACCTGCTCAACCATCTCTTCATGATGGCGGAGGAGAAGAAGCAGCAGCTGGGAAACCAGATCAGGTAGGAGGAAGGAAGGAGCCCTGTGGGGAAAGAGGCTGTTATGGAATGGTTGGGCGCGGAGGAATGGTGGGAGGAACCGCCAAGGAAAGAAGGCTCAGGGCCAGGGGAGGGGTGGAGGGACGATGATGAGGGAGAAGAGGGAGCCAGCTGGGAGGAGAAGGTGTCTGAAGCTGGAGAGGGAACAGGGCTTAGTGAGCAGGGGGGGGGTCTGTGGCAGAGAGCAGCCCAGACTCAGAGGCAGAAGCTGCAGGGAGGAGAGAGGCAGAGAGGGGTTAATAATAATAATAATAATAATAATAATAATAATAATTTATTATTTATACCCCGCCCATCTGGCTGGGTTTCCCCAGCCACTCTGGGCGGCTTCCAGCAGAATATTAAAATGCAATAATCTATTAAACATTAAAAGCTTCCCTAAACAGGGCTGCCTTCAGATGTCTTCTAAAAGTCAGAGAGTTGTTTTTCCCTTGACATCTGGTGGGAGGGTGTTCCACAGGGCAGATGCCACTACGGAGAAGGCCCTCTGCCTGGTTCCCTGTAACTTGGCTTCTCATAGTGAGGGAACCGCCAGAAGGTCCTCGGAGCTGGACCTCAGTGTCCGGGTAGATCGATGGGGGTGGAGATGCTCCTTCAGGTATACAGGACCGAGGCCATTTAGGGCTTTAAAGGTCAGCACCAACACTTTGAATTGTGCTCGGAAACGTACTGGGAGCCAATGTAGGTCTTTCAAGACCGGTGTTATGTGGTCCCGGCGGCCGCTCCCAGTCCCCAGTCTAGCTGCCGCATTCTGGATTAATTGCAGTTTGTGGGTCACCTTCAAAGGTAGCCCCACATAGAGCACATTGCAGTAATCCAAGCGAGAGGTAACTAGAGCATGTACCACTCTGGCGAGACAGTCTGCGGGCAAGGAGGGTCTCAGCCTGCGTACCAGACGGAGCTGGTAGACAGCTGCCCTGGACACAGAATTGACCTGTACCTCCATGGACAGCTGTGAGTCCAAAGTGACTCCCAGGCTGTGTACCTGGTCCTTCAGGGGCATAGTTATCCCATTCAGGACCAGAGAGTCCTCCACACCTGCCCACCTCCTGTCCCCCAAAAACAGTACTTCTGTCTTGTCAGGATTCAACCTGACAGGTTTGGCTAGGCAAGGGGTCTCCCCATCCTGCAACAAGCTCTCCTCCCCCCTTGTCTCCCACAACCCAGAGAGCCATGAAGCCGGAGGAGCTGTCTCAGATTCTTTATGGAGTATTATGGAAAGGATGGGACAGCTGGGAGAAAGCAGGGCCTTTTGTCTCCTAGGGGCAAGTCCTATGGAGAAAAGTAGGTTATTAGCCCTGGCAATCCTGCAAAGATCCCATTTTTTTTCTAGTGAAGAGTTAACTTCACCCGTTCTGTGTCAGGCCGAGAGGTGGGGCAACCAGGGTGCCTCTAGCATGAACAAATCTCTCCTCCTCCTCCAGGCTCCCCTTAAACAGGACCTAAGCAAAGGCTGAAATGCTATTCGGGGAGAATAAGGAACAGCAGCCTCCCCTTAACTCGCCTTCTGAATGTCGCTAGGATTGTTTATCAGTCATTACAGTTTCATTTCTGGGTTGAATGTTAAAATACACTTCTAAGCGTTTTCATACTACTGTACCAAACCATGGGCAGGATACACCTAACCTGTGCCATCATTCGCACAAAGGGGCTCCCCCCATCCTCATTCCCCCATGCACCTCTTGAACTACCGTATTTCTCGCTCCATAAGACGCACTTTTTTCCTCCTAAAAAGTAAGTGGAAATACCTGTGCGTCTTATGGAGCGAATGGTGGTCCCTGGAGCTGAATTGCCCAGGGGCCAAAAGAGGATCGTGCTTTTTATTTTACAAAGAGAAAAGGGAGTGTTGAAAGGACCCCGCTCAGCAGCTGATCAGCAAGAGATCGGGAGAGAGATAAGAGTCCCGGCTCCCTTTCAGCCCCGCCCTCCTTTGTTGAATGTGCTGCAGAGGGAGGTTGTTTGTTTCCCCAGCGACATTAGCCTGGCTGATTGGATTTTTTATCTGGAAACTGTAGAAAAGGCTCCCTTTCCTTTAGAAGCTGCAGAAATGTGAGTTGAACCCCATAAAAATGGGGGTTTTCCTCTTTGCTTTCCCCCCTTTGCAAAAAAGCTGCAAAACTTTTAGCTGATCCTCAAAAAAACAGACCGGCTTTTCCCTTTGCAAAAAAGCTGCAAAACTTTTAGCTGATCCTCAAAAAAATCAGGGCTTTTAGAGGAGGAAAACCAGAAATATAGTTTTTTTTCCCTTGTTTCCTCCTCTAAAAACAAAGTGCGCCCTATGGTCCGGTGTGCCCTATGTAGCGAAAAATACGGTAGGTCTTAGGGCATCGGGGGAGGCCTCCTGACCCCCAGAGCAGCACACAGGGAGATGGGATCCTTGCACAGGGCAAACAGGAATGCGTGCACAAAGAGAATGCTTTGAAGAACACCAGATTCTTAATACTTCTCATTAAAATACACAATAAATTATTCCATTAGCACATTAAAATATGCACCCATAATCAAAATGTGCAGCAAAACATACCCATTAAAACAGAATAGCAATTAAGAGGCAGAAAACAACAAAGTGTAACAGTTCACCTTTATTTGGTCTAAGAGGACGACCTTTTTCTTCTAGGGTCCACTGTGCTTTGAAGATGTAGCTGTCTATTTCACAGACGAGGAGTGGGCATTGCTGGATACTGACCAGAGATCTCTCCATAAGGAAGTCATGGAGGAGAATCGTGGGATGTTGGACTCCCTCGGTAAGGCTTCCTCTTGGATCATCCTATCTGCTTTGAAATTGAAGACCTCTCCCTGTGGGAGGAACTGCTGATTTTTCGATGGAACTCAACAGCACCACCCACAGCACCTGGGATGCTAACACTCCCACAGCCAGCCTTGGATGGAAGACAATTGACTGCTTTCCCTGTGAATATTCTTCCTCTAGTTCTGCATTTTCAAACCATGAACAGGTTCCTCTGAGCTGCCCAGGCCTTCTTAAATGTAGGCTTCAGAGTGATTTAGGTTGTAGAAGTAGCTTTTCCCAAGTTCTTTGTGATTGTTCTTGCTTCCTTGTGTTTTTGATTGACCAAAGATGGATTGACATTGAAGATGACATAGATTCCATGATTGGGCCAAGCAGTATCCATCCCTTTTAATCTCAGGCAGTGAACCCTGTAGGAAGATCTCACATCTGACTCCCTTCAGTTCTTCCTGGGTCACAAGCATTAATCAGCACTGCTCTATAATTTGGGGCTCTAATCCATTTCTCTCTCAGTTGCAGGTGGTGATGAATTGGAAATGAAGAACGAGGGAGACCACACCAAAATCCACACAGTGAAGGAGCCATATCCGTATTCAGAGTGCAGAGAGAGCTTCAGTCAGAGCTCCCATTCCACGTCCCACGAAAGAAATACCATCAGGAAGAAACCCTATCAGTGCTTGGAGTGTGGGAAGAGCTTCCTTCACAGCTTCAGTCTCTCTGTCCATCAAAGAAACCATACAGGGGAGAAACCCTATCAGTGCTTGGAATGTGGAAAGAGCTTCAGTCGAAAGGACAGTCTCACTTCCCATCAAAGAATTCATACAGGGGAGAAACCTTATCATTGCTTGGAATGTGGAAAGAGTTTCATTCAAAAAGGCCAGTTCATGGCCCATCAAAGAATTCATACAGGAGAGAAACCTTATCAGTGCTTGGAATGTGGCAAGAGCTTCATTCACAGACGCAAGCTTACTGTCCATCAGATAATTCATACGGGGCAGAAACCCCATCAGTGCTTGGAATGTGGAAAGAGCTTCATTCACAGAGGCCAGCTCACTGTCCATCAAAGAATTCATACAGGGGAGAAACCATATAAGTGTTCAGAATGTGGAAAGAGCTTCATTCACAGAAGCCATCTGACTGACCATGAAAAAATTCATACAGGGGAGAAAAAATATAAGTGCTTGGAATGTGGAAAGAGCTTCATTCAAAGAGGCCAGCTCATGGCCCATCAGACAATTCATACAGGAGAGAAACCTTACCAGTGCCAAGAGTGTGGCAGGAGCTTCAGAAAAAAGGACAGTTTCACTTCCCATCAGAGAATTCATACAGGGGAGAAACCCTATCAGTGCTCGGAATGTGGAAAAAGATTCATTCACAAACGCCAGCTCACTGTCCATCAGAGAATTCATACAGGGGAGAAACCACATCAGTGCTTGGAATGTGGAAAGAGCTTCATTCACAAATGCCAGCTCACTTCCCATCAAAGAATTCATACAGGGCAGAAACCATATCAGTGCTTGGAATGTGGAAAGAGCTTTAGTGACAGCCACCAGCTTACTGTCCATCAAAGAATTCACACAGGAGAGAAACCATATCCGTGCTTGGAATGTGGAAAGAGCTTTATTGTCAGAAGCCAGCTCACTATCCATCAAATAATTCATTCAGGGGTGAAACCTTATCAGTGCTCAGAATGTGGAAAGAGCTTCATTCACAGACGCCAGCTCACTGTCCATGAAAGAATTCATACAGGGGAGAAGCCATATCAGTGCTTGGAATGTGGAAAGAGCTTCAATCAGAGTGCATCTCTCACATCCCATCAAAGAATTCATTCAGGAGAAAAGCCCTATCAGTGCCTGGAATGTGGAAAGAGCTTCAGTCAGAGCAGCCACCTGACTTCCCATCAAAGAATTCATACAGGGGACAAGCCCTATCAGTGCCTAGAATGTGGAAGGAGCTTCAGTCAGAGCAGCCATCTCACTTCCCATCAAAGAATTCACAAAAGTAAAAGACCATTTCAGTGCCAAGTGTGTGGAAAGACTTTCAGCCACAGGGCCCGTCTTGCTTCCCATCAAAGAACTCACAGTGGGGGCAAGCTATAGTAGTGGCTGTATACAGATTTAATTTCAGGAGACTTTAGATAATATGAGGGTGAAGTTTGCAGCCGGGTTCTTTGCCACATCTGGTGCCTCATAGTAATTCCTACTACATACCCAGAACGTAGGGTACGTTGGCAGGGGGTTGGACTGGATGGCCCTTTTGGTCTCTTCCAACTCTATGATTCCATGAACTGTGACTTGCAAGTCCTTGGCCAAGGTGTCTAATTCCTTCTTCACGTCATGCCTGGGGTGAGGGATAAGAGTGATTTGGCGACACTGATGAGGTTGCTGTCCATGCTGAGCTTTCCTAGGAAGGGCTTGGTGTAAAAATTGTGATAGTTGATTGAATATTAAATATAGATTTTGATTCTGTTCGAAGTGACCTAGTATTAAATGCATTTAGCCTTTTTGATAAAATGTATTCGGCTTGATTTTTGTATGCCTGCATTTTGTAATCTGGATAGGCAGATGATGTTTTGGAAAAGATTGAAGAGTTGAGCTAGAATCTGTGTGAGAACTCACGTCTCTCCTTGGAGGTCTTTCACGTGTTTTGGGAACAGAGAAGTAAGATAGGGGATGGAATCATAGAATAGAATCATAGAATCCTAGAGTTGGAAGAGACACCTAGGGCCATCCAGTCCAACCCCCTGCCAAGCAGGAAACACCATCAAAGCATTCCTGACAGATGGCTGTCAAGCCTCCGCTTTAAGCTCTTCCTGGGATCTGCTGCACACACAGAGGACACCTGCCAGAAAAGGCACAACTCCCCAGCTTTCCTCTCTGAGTCAGGAGAAGCAAGGTTGCATAATTACATTGAATACTAGAGAAAGAAAGTGTCCACATAGGGATACAAAGAGTAATACACAAATTTATCTAGAGGTTCTACAAGTCACAATTAGTGCTTGTTTTGGAAAGTAGCAAACACTCAAAGCAAAAGGCTTAAAGAGAGCAAGGCGGAATGAAATGGGGTTGGGAAGCCCCTCCCTCGGCTTTAAGGCAGTGCTGGACCTCCGAATAAAGGTTGCATTGCCTTATTTCTTGCTTCAGGGTCCCAGTCCTTCCAAGGTGCACTTTGCACCAAAGACAAAGTCAAGCCAGGCTGGTGTCCGGAGAGCTTCTTGCAGAGCCTCTTCCCCCTCCGGGCCTTTCGTGCTCCTCCTGCTTCTGTTTCCAAGAGAAGGAAGAGCTCAGGAGCCAGTCTCGAGGGTCCGCCAAATAAGACCCCCATGGGTGCTGCTGCGATGCCCGGGGCTCCTGCTTTGCAGAGGAGGGGGGGGAGCCGGGTGCGCCAAGGGTTAAAAGGAACTTGATTCCCAGAGAGGACTGGGAATAAAGGGGGGGGGCGGGTCCTCCAGAGCAAAAGACCCTTCAAGGGGAGGAGGGTGGCTGTTGCCTCTCTGTTCCGCAAGTGCTGCCTCGGTGGCGCCTTCTGGGATGAGTCTCCTTTCTCAGATTCATTTGAAGAGAGCAAAAATCTTTATGTTTCTTTTTCTTTGCCCGGACTCCTGCGCCCCCCCCCCCTCCTACTGTATATGAACCATGTCTCTTTCAGCCCCTCCCCCCCCCAGACCCACGACCAGTTCTCCTCCCCCGGAAAAGAGGCCCTCGCTCGCCCTGCGCTGCTGCTGCCTGGGAAGGAGAGATGCGGGTACACGAGGCTCCCCTTTCTCACGCACACGAGCCCAGTCCCGGTTTCTAGGATTGGGGGGGGGTACTGCTTCTTTCCTCTCAGGCCAGGGGCCCCAGCACCCTCCCACCCAGGGGCCCCCACCCACCCACTCCGGGGCCAGGGGGTCCAAGGTGGGCCTCTCCCCTCCTCCCACGGAGGGAGCAGCTCTGCGCCTGCGCCACGCCAGGGACTCCTCCGCAGGGAGAGAGGGACCAGCTGGGCGCGCTCGGATCGCCAAGGGTTAAAAGGAACTGAGTTGCCTTCCTAGAGAGGAATAAAGCGAGGAGGCTGCCCAGAGCAAAAGCTTCCTTCTTACGTCACTTCCTGCAAGGGGCGGGGGGGGGGCTTTTGTCTCTCTTCTCCGCAAGTGCTGCCTCGGTGAGTCTCCTTCCCGCTTAGGGCGCCTTGGGGAGATGGATGGGGGTCCCAGGGCTGCAGGGGAGGGTCCCCCAAAGGAGGGAGAAGGGAGCAGGGCGAGCTCCGCTGGGCAAGGGCTCAAAGGAACAGCGCAGAAGAAGGCCAGCCAAGAGGTCCATGGAGTCATCATGAGGAGGGACCCCCAAAGTCATCTAGCCCAACCCCCTGCCAGGCAGGGATCTTCTGCCCAAGCTGGGGCTCGAACCCAGGACCCTCAGATGAAAGAGACTCATGCTCTACCCACTGAGCTCTCCTGCCTTATTCGGGTTTATTTCTGGGTGTCTGCGATGCACGTGTCTCCCCCTGCAAGAGCCTCCTAGAGAGAGAGGGATTGTGAGCTTCGGTTGCTCCACCTTGCAAGGGTTAAAAGGAACTGAGCTGCATTCCTAGAGAGGACAGGGAATAAGGGGGGGGCGGGCGAGGTCTTCCCGAGCAAAAGCCCCTCCCACCTGCCCAGGATCCTCTCTGCAAGAGGGGGAGGGATGTTTGGGTCTCCTCTGCAGGAGCTGCCTCAGTTTCCCTTCTGGCATCTGGTGAGTTCCCTCTCTTTTCTGCCATTGGGGAGAAGTGGGGCGGGGGTGTCCCAGGGCTGCAGGGGGCGGGTCCGTGGGGAGCCTGCTCAGCTCCTGCAGGGACAAGAGGTTCTGCCCCCCCCTCCTCCTCTCTGCCAAGCCAGGGAGGCTGCAAGGAGCAGGAGGTCTGCAACTCTCGCCTTGCCCCTTTGGGGAGTCTGGGGAGGGGTCACTGAGTCAGGAAGAAAAGGGCATGCGAAGGAACCCAGGTGGGACTGAGGAATCAGCCACTTGGCCTCTGTGATAAACCAAGTCCTTCCATCTCGCAGTGCCCAGTTGGACCCATGGAACTTGTTGTAAAATTAATTGCTTAGATAAGCAGCAGCAGGCTGGACTGCTTTCGGACGTTTACGATCTGGGTCCATGCGCTTCCTCCTGCGCACTCGTCTCACAGTTCAAAGCAGAGCAGTTCTTCGTATAGCAGAGCAGAGCAGCGCAGCTTTTCCCTATGAATGATGCTTCTAGAGTCTGTAGTCTTTTATCCACAAACTACTTTTATTCATGAACTATTTACAGCTTAGCCTGGAGCACACTCCTGTAACATGGTGCTCACACAAACGAAACCGAAAGCAGAAAAGAAAAACAGCAACTGGTAGCGCTTCAATACATCAGCAGTACATATATCCAGAGAGGGACGTCACATCCTTGCCAGGCTTAACCCTGTGTTAACCTGATTGTACAACAGAACTCCCTCCCACAGGAGGAAGGGATGGCCACCAAGCGAGATGGCTTGAGAAGAGGGTGAGGCCAATTCAGGGAGGAGCAGAGGGCTAGGGATGGCTCCTGGCCCCACAGTTGGAGGCAGCCATGCTGCTGAAGGCCGGCTGCTGGGAAGGGCAGGGGGAGAGAGTTGCCCTCAGAACAAACACAGTAGTCTGTCTTGAGAACATGGAAGATTCCATGTGCTTGAACTCGGAGTTTGGGCTGTGATTTGTGCCAAGACTCATCCATGCTTGGCCAGGGAACATTTCTCTTCTCCTGACTGTGTATCAATCTTGTAGTAGAAGAATGCATTTGCTTTAAAGGATTCTCTGGCACCTCTCATTAGGACTGTCAGAACTTGGCAGAAGACCTAAGGACTTCTTCCGATCTCCTACAGGTGTCCTGAGAACAGAGATGGATGAGCAGGACTCAGCTGGCCCTGAAGCAGGAAGAGGCCTTGCAATCCAACATGGGAGCAGTGGGGGATTCTGGGAAAACTCAGTGCAGAAGATCCTGGTTGAGGAGGACACCCTCTGCTCAGATGTTCAGAGCCATCAGTTCAGGCAGTTCTGCTACCAGGAGGCCAAAGGACCCCGAGAGGTTTGCAGCCGACTCTACCACCTTTGCCGTCAATGGCTGAAGCCAGAAAGACGCACGAAAGCTGAGATGCTGGACCTGGTGATCTTGGAGCAGTTCCTGGCTGTCCTTCCTCCAGAGATGGAGAGCTGGGTGAGGGAATGTGGAGCGGAGACCAGTTCCCAGGCAGTGGCCCTGGCCGAAGGATTCCTCCTGAGTCAGGCAGAGGAGAGAAAGCAGGCAGAGGGGCAGGTGAGAGAGACTTTCCTCAGGCTACTCCCAAGGGGCTCTAAAGAGGAGGGTGAATATCCCCAAATTATTTACTAATGGCCCATCCTTTTTTTTGGAAAATATTTAAAAACAGATGTTGTTGTTGTTGTTACCACACCTATGTGGCTGGGTGCCTTCTAGCACATATAAAAGCATAATAAGACATCAGATGTCTTCTAAAAGTTATCTCCTTATCATCTGATGGGAAGGCGTTCCACAGGGTGGGTGCCACTGTCGAGAAGGCCCTCTGCCTGGTTCCCTGTAACTTCGCTTCTGGTGAGCCAGGGTGCCACTGTCGAGAAGGCCCTCTGCCTGGTTCCCTGTAACTTCGCTTCTCGCAGTGAGGGAATCAGCAGAAGACCCTCGGAGCTGGACCTCAGTGTCTCGTCTGAACGATGAGGGTGGAGACGCTCCTTTGGGTATACTGGGCCTTTGAAGTTCAGCGCCAAGACTTTGAATTGTGCTGGGAAACGTTCTGGGATCCAGTGAAGATCCTTGAGGACCAATGTTACTTGGTCCTGGCAGCCGATCCCAGACACCAGTCTAGCAGAAGCAGGAAACAGCTCTCACCTCTGTCCCCTGAAAGCGCTTCCCTCTGCCATTCCTTTTCTAATCCTTCTCCCCATTCTCTGTTTTGAATCCTCCTTGCTCTTTCAGGGGAAGGATCTTGTTGCAGAAATGGGTCTCGATTCTTCTGAAGCCGAGAAGACTCCATTGGACACCAGAGTGAGGCCTCTGGGTAAGGAGGAAGAGTGTTTTCTGCTTTTTGTCACATTCTCTTTCTTTTGAAACTAATCTGTGAGTTCTTTACATCATTTGGGTGAAGACATCTGGAGCCCAGAGCTCAGAGCTAGCAGGGCAGGCTTTGACGAAGCCCCATCAGTCCTTAGAGATGCACTGTTTCACCTCTGAGAGAAGCAGGCCCTTACGGTTTCCCGCTTTCCTTTGTCTCTCCCAGGTGACAGAATGATGCCATCAGGACCTGCTCCTTCATCTTTTCATGGTGGTGGAGGGGAGGCAGTGGCTGTGGACCCAGATCAGGTAGGGGGAAGGAGCCTTGTGGGGAAAGACTGCTTGGATGCCGACTGGCTGGACACAGTTGGGTGCAGAGGAATGGTGGGAGGAGGAGGTGTCTGAAGCTGGAGAGGGAACAGGGCTCAGGGAGCAGAGGGAGTCTGTGGCAGAGAGCAGCCCAGACTCAGAGGCAGAAGCTGCAGCAGGAGAGTGGGATGAGGAAGGCAGAGAGGGGTCTGGCCGCTGTAGAAAACAAGAGGGCCAAGTGTAATGGATCACGTGAATGTTCTCTAAGAGGACAGCCTTTTTCCTTTTCTGTTAGGGTCCAGTGTGCTTTGAAGATGTAGCTTTGCATTTCACTGATGAGGAGTGGGCGTTGCTGGATCCTGACCAGAGAGCTCTGCATCAGGAGGTCATGGAGGAGAATCGTGGGATGTTGGACTCTCTCGGTAAGGCTCCCTATTGGATCATCCTATCTGTTTTGTAATTCAAGACATCTCTCTAGGTGACGAACCTCTGATATATCAATGGGGCTCAACAGCGCCACCCACAGCACCTGGGATGCTCAACACTCCCACAGAAAACCTTGGATGGGTGACTACTGATTGTTTCCCCTGTGAATATTCTTCCTCCACTTCTTCCTTTGAAAACCATGATCAGGCTGTCTGAACTGCCCAGGCCTTCTTTAATATAGGCTTAAGAGTGATTTGGGGTATTGAAGTAGCTTCAGTCAAGTTTTTTCTTATGTTCTTATCTCTGTCTCTCTGGTTGACCAAAGAGTCAACTGACATTGAAGATGGCACAGGTTCCACGACTGGACCAAACAAACTCCATCCCAAAAAAGAGCCAGGCTTTTTGAATCTCAGGCAATGAACACTGTAGTAACAATAATGATAATTTTATTATTTTTACCCTGCCCGTCTGACTAGGTTGCCCCAGCCACTCTGGGCAGCTTCCAACAGACAGAAAAACATAACAAAACATCAAACATAAAAAACTTCCCAATACAGAGGTGCCTTCAGAAGTCCTCTAAAAGTTGCATACTTATTTCCTTGACATCTGATGGGAGGGTGTTCCACAGGGTGGGTGTCCCTACTGAGAAGGCCCCCTGACTCGTCCCCTGTAACTTCTCACAATAATGTAACATTTAAGTAAGAACACTTAGAATCATAGAATCATAGAGTTGGAAGAGACCCCAAGGGCCATCCAGTCCAACCCCCTGCCAAGCAGGAAACACCATCAAAGCATTCCTGACAGATGGCTGTCAAGCCTCTGCTTAAAGACCTCCAAAGAAGGAGACTCCACCACACTCCTTGGTAGCAAATTCCACTGTCGAACAGCTCTCACTGTCAGGAAGTTCTTCCTAATGTTTAGGTGGAATCTCCCTTTCTCTATATGACATCCTTTTATATATTTGAACATGGCTATCATATCACCCCTTAACCTTCTCTTCTCCAGGCTAAACATACCCAGCTCCCTAAGCCGTTCCTCATAAGGCATCGTTTCCAGGCCTTTGACCATTTTGGTTGCCCTCTTCTGGACACGTTCCAGCTTGTCAGTATCCTTCTTGAACTTAAATAATAATAATAATTTCTGCTGCATTCCGTGATGTCGAGAATTAAAAAAAAAACATCCAAATTGGTTTAAGGTGATGCACATAAAAATTAAAACATTTAGCCACTAAAGAAATTTAAATCTGGCAGCTGCTAAACACAATTGTTCAATATCCAAAAAGTGTTTTTCAGCACACAGAAGTTCCCGTTTGCCATTTTTATTCCCCTACTCTTACATCGCCCACCACAAGGCAGCTAACTATGATCACGTCTGTCCAGAGTCAGTGTTCCCAAATATTTCTCCAGCTCTTAAATTTTCTTTAGATTTATTACTGCATATTGAATAATTTAGCATATTGAATATAACTTAATTATGGACAGGGAACTTTCCAGCATTGGCCACCATTTAACTAATAATAAAAGCATGCTTTATTTATGAAGATAGTACAGATCCATATTTAAATCTGAACAAAATGACATTACCAAGTTAAGCTGTACAGTTATCTTTTAAAAACTTGAGACAGAAAACATCTAATATTCAACTTGAATTGTATAGGAAACTAGATATTTTTACAGAACAAAAGGAACATTATAACATCAAACTCCCGTAAGTTCTTTCCCTGTTACAAGCATTAATTAGCATTGCTCCATGACTTGGGGCTGCACTTCTTCAAAAGGCTCTAATCTGTTTGCCTCTTAGTTTCAGGTGGTGATGAATTGGAAATGAAGAAGAAGGGAGAGCACAAGAAGATCCACACAGTGGAGGAGCCATATCAGGATTCAGACTTTGCAGAGAGCTTCAGTCACAGCTCCCTTTCCTCTTCCCATCAAAGAAATTGCCTTGAGAAGAAACCCTATCAGTGCTTCGAGTGTGGAAAGAGCTTCAGTCGAAAGGACAGTTTGACTTACCATCAAAGAATTCATACAGGGGAGAAACCATATCAGTGCCTGGAATGTGGAAAGAGCTTCAGTCAAGGCTCCTATCTCACTGCCCATCAAAGAATTCATACAGGGGAGAAACCATATCAGTGCCTGGAATGTGGAAAGAGCTTCAGTCAAGGCTCCCATCTCACTGCCCATCAAAGAATTCATACAGGGGAGAAACCATATCTGTGTCTGGAATGTGGAAAGAGCTTCAGTCGAAAGGACAAGTTTTACTTTCCATCAAAGAATTCATACAGGGGAGAAACCATATCAGTGCCTGGAATGTGGAAAAGGCTTCAGTCGAAAAGAGAGTTTCACTTCCCATCAAAGAATTCATACGGCGGAGAAACCATATCTGTGCCTGGAATGTGGAAAGAGCTTCAGTCGAAAGAACAATTTTACTTTCCATCAAAGAATTCATACAGGGGAGAAACCATATCAGTGCCTGGAATGTGGAAAAAGCTTCAGTCGAAAAGAGAGTTTCACTTCCCATCAAAGAATTCATACAGGGGAGAAACCATATCAGTGCCTGGAATGTGGAAAGAGCTTCAGTCAAGGCTCCCATCTCACTTCCCATCAAAGAATTCATACGGGTGAGAAACCATATCTGTGCCTGGAATGTGGAAAGAGCTTCAGTCGAAAGGACAATTTTACTTTCCATCAAAGAATTCATACAGGGGAGAAACCATATCAGTGCCTGGAATGTGGAAAGAGCTTCAGTCACAACCGCAGTTTCACTTCCCATCAAAGAATTCATACAGGGGAGAAACCATATCAGTGCCTGGAATGTGGAAAAAGCTTCAGTCACAGACGCAGTTTCACTTCCCATCAAAGAATTCATACAGAAGAGATACTACACAGCAAGATGGCGGCTAAGGAGGAACAGCCCCACGCTGCTCCCTGATGTTACAGATAAGCTATAGCCTAATACTGCTTGTTTTATTGTTTTATTTGGCCTCTATGTCTTTTTATGTCTTTCCCAAACGTCTTTAGCGTTTGAATAGTTTTAGTTGACTCCGATCCCAGTTCAGCCGAGTGATTTATTACCTTTTATCTGAGAGATTTACTACTTTTTACTTACCGGAATTTGACCATTGGAGGCCTCCCTATCGGAACGAAATACTCCACCAAGTGCAACTACAAAGAGGGGAGAGCTCTATTTTTTACTCCTACCCGGGAACTTTTATTAATAATTGCATTGGAGGACGCCTTACGCTGCTGGGGAGAATCAAAGTACAGCCTCTTAGGTAATTTAAGATGGCGACTTAGGCCAGATAGGTTTTCGCTGCTCCCCCCCCCCAACGTTCTCTTTGCTGTGGTCGAAGCAAGGATTCACCCTCGTTTACTTCCCTCTGTTCTTGGCTGCCAGTCTGTGAACTGTAGGAAATCCTGATAAGCTGTTAGAATACAGCCACTTTTATAAACAAACGAGGAGCTTTGGGAAGTTTATTAGATAAAGAGAAGAGGGATAACCTGCATAGCAGGGTCCGGCGGTGCTATTCATATATCTTACGGTGATGGTGCTCACCAGACAGAAATGTAAAGACCTGGGGATTTCCCCAACACAGAGAGTTGAAACACCTCCGGCAACCTTGCAGACAAAGATTTTGCATTACTTCAAGCCTAAAACAAAGAAGCTCACACGCCCCATATCCCCACCTCCCCACGAATGGTCTATTGATCGAACATGGTATGGGAAGGAAACTGAAATAGAGGAGGAGAGAGTGAGGACTAATCTGGCAACTGAGATGGCTTGGGTTGTCTCCCAATCCAGTGCAATCAATACCCCCCTCGAGTACGATCAAGTAGGGGACCTAAATTGCACCGAAGCTACACTAAATGGATCAATTAGGTCAGACAGAAGGAGTGAAAAAGTTAGGATGGAATCCCCAAATACGAAGAGAAAAGAGGAGAACCCAAGCCAGATAAAAGGACCCTGCTGGGACCCACATAGCACTATCCATACTCTGATTGGGCTTTTTAATGAAATGATGAACAAATACCAAATGCACATAAGTAAAGAACTAGACCCAATTAGGAACTTGCTCACAGAAACCGTGGGTCTGCTTGTAAGCCTGACCGAGTTCATTAGGAAGGGAGCAATTCTATACACCCACAATCCAAAGGCAGAAGCTCCAGCAGAGCCCAGTGCACCGGTGAAGGCCTCAACGACAGCTATACCACGTCTGCCATTAGCCGAGATATACACCCCCCACTTATAAAGAAACAACTGTACCAAAGAAACATCAATACTAAAAAGAAACTCCAACACCAAAGAAAACACTTACCCCAAAAGAAGAAATCTAAAAACGTAAAAATGGGAAGGCGGTCAAAAAGTGATATGCGAAACAAGAAATTGAATTTTTCTAAACTGTTCAAGCTCCTTGAGAATCCTACAATAAAGGAAGCAAATACCAAAAATACTAAAGACGAGATCGTAAAACAGAACAGTACCCAACAAGCAACACTGACAGCTGCACTACATTCACCTAAATCGCATTCTCCGAAAGCTCAGAACGAACAAATAGATAAAGTTAAGAAAATCTTATCGAATCAGTGGAGATTAACAATTATAATCCCAATAAGATAAATCAGAACAACCAAACGATGATTCTTAATAGAACTAGATTAGTCATCTGCCCTATGTATAATCGAACAGAATTACTTTCAGTGGACCAACAAAGAACGTATATACTTAAGAAAATTGATCTAATGATTAGAAGCCTACTACCGCAAGGATATGATATCAAGGTAGACTTCCTTCCAAACGATATTTAAAATGCTGAGTATCAGAATAATCATCATTCTGCAAATACTAATGATTCCAACCTACTGAGACAGGACGTGCTGGGCTCTCCTAGAGACATTACTCTGGCTATGCCTAATGAGAAAATACTTACTATAGAAAGATACATTGGAACAAATACAAAAATCGCAGAATGCACTTATAAATAGGCTGCAATCTATCAAAAGCTGCATATCTAGCATTGCCTCCTCAGTACCGTTAGAATTTAACTACTCAAATAACATCACAAAACCGATGTCTAATGAGGAATGGATAACATGCTTATATCTGTCGCCGCACGAACTGGGTACTCCCACCCCTATAGTAAGACCCCAAAGTAAAAAGCAGCAAGTTGAGCTAGTGACCCCTAGCACAAGAAACGGCTCAATCTTTATAGATAAACAGGGCCTATTGGATACCATCTACAGAAGAGATTGACGAAAACTGAAGAATAGCCAACTAAACAATGGATTGAGCAAGCTTATGACAATCACAGCGGAAATTAACTTACTAAGATCAGTCAATGTGCAAAAAACAGATCCACACACAGCGTACCACCTGGAAAGATATTCCCATTAGTGGCTTCTCCACACGCCTATATGTCGGCCACTGCTGATGATACGCCAGTCACCACGACATCAACTAATTCAAACCATAATTTGTCTCTTATCTCCTGGAACATCGCAGGCTGGGGGTCTAAGAGTAAAGACCCCCTCATAGATTTTCTTACCATGCATGACATCATTTTTATTCAAGAATCCTGGCTATCAGGAGAATTATACTTAGAAAATTATCAATCCTATGTAACACATGCATCACCAAGTCAAAGAGGAGGAAGATCAAAAGGGGGCATCGCCATACTAATTTCAACACATATACAAGCAAATATTACTCAACTTCAGCACCATGCAGATTGGGTGGCGGCGGTTTACGTGGACTTCTATGTTTGCAGCCTGCTGTGCATAAATCTCTATTTACCTCCTAAGCGACTTCAAACACAAGTTGAGCAACAATGGAAAGAAGTAGAAGACTATATTGAAACGTGTCGCGACCTCTACCCATCAGCAATGCTATTAATAGCAGGGGACCTCAACGCCAGGACAGGTCAGAGTGATGCGGATCTTTTTGCGCACTTCCACCTCTGCCCACTGGACTCAGAAATTACTGCACCACTAGGTCCCAGAGCATCCTTGGACAAAACCTGTAACTGGGGAGGTTTACATGTTACAAACAGCATTTAGACAAAATCTACATATTTTAAATGGAACAGCTCCTGGTGACTTACCAGGCCAATTTACTTTCTGGTCAGGACGAAAGCTCTCTGTAATAGATTATTGTATTATCTCACAAGAGCTGATTCCCCTGATCAACGAGTTCAGAGTAATTCCAAGATCAGAAAGCGACCATTTACCAATAAGTCTGCGATGCATTTTACCCCAAAGCCAACCTCCCCCACAATCCAGACATAGGGCACGCCTTACGACCGATGCAGGTTACAAAAAAGTCAAATGGAATGGCCAAAGGAATGTCCTTGCAGCTAATTGGTACAAGTCCAAAGAAAGTGAGAATTGGGCGGAATTATTTCAGAAGAGCTGTTTAGAATCGGCGACAAATACATCTGATATGCAATCATTATACCAGAAGCTGATAACAAGACTTCAAGAATTATTTGTAAAACCATATATTTATAAACCCCAACAAATGACCCACTCAAAGAGATGGTTTGATAAAGAATGCATAAAAGAAAAAAAGTTACTGACTCAAGCTTTTATTGAGCATAGGGAAGACCCCTCAGACCATAAAAAGCAGCTTATGATGGAGACCAAAAAAAGCTATAAAAGACTATTGGCAAGGAAAAAACGGGCCGATCTGATGCGACACTGGAAACAACTCATAGAGGCTTCCAAGCATAAAAACCCGTCATTATTCTGGAGGCTAGTTACAGGCCGCCCAACACAGGAGATGACACACTTATCACCTTGCATAACAGTGTCAACCTGGCAGTCGCACTTTCACAACCTGTATGGAGAAGCTAACTCCACATTACCTTCGTTAGACATCCTGGAAGAACAACTCCAACCATGGCCTCCGCCTTTGATGGAGAAAATACACCATTTGATAGACCAGCTAAAGAATGGTAAGGCCCCAGGGCATGATGATCTCCCACCGGAGGTGTTTAAAATCGACCCGAACTGGTGGGCTCCTGTGTTAGTGGCCCTTTTCTCTTTCATTGACAGAACAACACAGATCCCTGAGGACTGGGGGCTGACAATTATTATACCTATCTATAAAAAAGGTCCAAGAGATGACCCAAACAACTATAGGCCAATAAGCCTTCTGAACATCCTAAGCAAACTCTACGCCAGCTACTTGAGTGAGAAGTTGTGCACATGGATAGAATCTAACAATATACTTAATGATGCCCAAGCAGGCTTTAGACAAGGAAGGTCAACACTAGACCATTGCCTAATACTCCAACATCTGGCTGAGAAATACACCTCACAATTCAACACCCATCTTTTTGCAGCATTTATCGACTTTTCAAAGCTGCGTTTGATTCAATCCCTCGTACTCGCCTTTGGGATAAACTCACCAAATCATCTATAGACCGCCGATTATTGCTTTTAATATATAAACTATACAGCAATACATTTTTGAAAGTAAGATGTAACTGAGAAGGTTTACTCTCGAACCCAATCAAAACAGCAAAAGGGGTTAAACAGGGATGTATTTTGGCCCCCCATCTGTTCAACATCTACATTAATTCTCTTATCACCCAGATGGAAGAGGCAGACTCGCATCCCCCCAAACTATCGAATCAAAGGATCCCTATCTTACTTTATGCAGACGACGCGGTCATATTGTCACAGACCCGTATTGGCCTCCAGAGAGCACTAAATAAACTGGAGCAATACTGCAAGGTGGAACAGCTATTAGTGAATTTCCAAAAAACTAAAATAATGATATTCTCCAATAAAAGGAAAACACTAAGGTGGCAAATAGATAACCAACCTATTGAGCAGGTGACTTGCTTCAAGTATCTAGGTGTAGTCTTTCAATCTTCCAGAAAAAACACGGCGCATATTAAATATGCATCCTTGATAGCTCAAAGGAGTGCGGCCGCGATTGTAAGATATCATCGAACAACCGGGGGAAATTATATCCCGGCAGCCCTTAAGCTTTTTGCGGCCAAACCACTAGCCCAATTACTATATGGCGCACCCTTCTTGATAAATTCCAAATTGGATGCATACGAGAAAGTTCAGTCGGGTTTTCTAAGATCTATAACTCTAACCCCTAAATGTATTCCTAATGCAGCTTTACGACTGGAAGCTGGAGTGCAGGAAGTAGAAACTAA
Organism: Lacerta bilineata; assembly: GCA_900245895.1. Lineage (NCBI taxonomy): Eukaryota > Metazoa > Chordata > Lepidosauria > Squamata > Lacertidae > Lacerta > Lacerta bilineata. The sequence continues at coordinate 68,964 of OFHV01003451.1, read as the reverse complement.
AGTATGGCAATCAGCTCTACAGTATTGGATAAGAGTGAAAACGTCCCCAAATGGTCTTCTCCCCTTAATCAATACTGATAGTTTTCAATCCACTTGGGAGCAGACTATTCAAAAGAAATTAGCCTTGTATGGACTGCCGGTGGCGACTACTCTATCTATGGGAAGCGAAAGGGCGAAAAAGATTATTAGGGAAAGAATCGCAGATATCGACCGCCAAAACACCTTAACTCGTCTTTCCTCAACGTACAGACAACTGTATGAACACCGCCCAAACCACCCAGCCATCTATCTAAAGTCGTTAGAAAACCCGAGACATTGATGGGCCTTTACTACGGCTCGTTTTAATGCATTACCCTCGGCGTTACTAACTGGTAGATATCTTCGGATCCCAATAGAACAGAGGCTATGTCCTTGCGATCTCAAGGAAATCGAATCTATTAGCCACGTTCTCCTACACTGCACTCTGTATCGAGATTTGAGGAAGGAGTTAATCGAACCCCTGCTAAAAAATCTACCAGGCCGTTCAATTGAAATGCTGACTAGATATTTAATTGAGGACACCAACCCAGAGCGAACCATGACTGTAGCTAAATTTTGCTATCATGCAGCAAGACTGAGACATGTCATGACATCAACTAACAACAGCGATAAAGCCGTCCACCAAGCCATAGCAGATAATACTTAAATGGAATTATCTCCCATTAAATTTTAGCTTAATTTTAATCTAACATGGGATCTGAAATAGTATTGTTAAAAGACGATATTTAAGAAATATGTGGAATGTGGAAAAAGCTTCACCAGGAAAGAAAATCTCACTGTGCATCAAAAAATACATACAGTGGAGGAATCATTTAAATGCTAGTAATGTGGAAAGAGTGTCAGTCAAAAAGGAAATCTCACTTTCATCAAAGAATACTTACAGGGGATTAATCATATCAGTGCCAAGCGTGTGCTTGGAGGGATTTATGAAAATCTGGTGTCATTTTTATAGTTATTTAAAAAATACAATTGGAGCTCTTAAAAGGACTGAGAGCTGTCTGAAAGTGCTAAAATTGGGACAGGTTTCAGTAAGTTTGTTTCTCTTTGAAGGAAAATATTCCTTCTACTCTGAGCCACTTAAAGAGAATTGGATTCCCGCAAGACAACCACTCTTCTCTGGACATCTAAATTTCTATGTCCTCTTGGACACATGGCTTCTTTTTTATTGTTCCTCTCTTAAAGTTATTATTTGGTTTATTTCTATAATTCCAATCTTAATTTGAGAAATTGGATTTTATGTTAAACACCTTATGTGTGTTGGGTATCAGGCTGGAAGGAAGAGGGAGGGCTGGAGGGTTCTGCTCGTGCACGACGGGAAATGGCTGTCTAATAACACATCTAATATTCAACTTGATTTGTATATGAAACATTATTACAGAACAAAAGAAACATTATAACATCTAACTCCCTTCAGTTCTTTCCCTGTCACAAACATTAATTAGCATTGCTCCATAATTTGGGATTGCACTTATTCCCAAGGCTCTAATCCATTTGCCTCTTAGTTTCAGGTGGTGATGAATTGGAAATGAAGAAGAAGGGAGACCACAAGGAAATCCACACAGTGGAGGAGCCATATCAGGATTCAGACTGTGGAAAGAACTCCAGTCACAGCTCCCATTCCTCTTCCCATCAAAGAAATTGCCTTGAGAAGAAACCCTATCAGTGCTTGGAGTGTGGAAAGAGCTTCGCCTGGAAACAAGAGATTTGCTTCCCATCAAAGAATTCATACAGGAGAGAAACCCTATCAGTGCCTGGAATGTGGAAAGAGCTTCACCTGGAAAATAAGTCTCACTTCCCATCAAATTGTTCATACAGGGGAGAAACCCTATAAATGTTTGGAATGTGGAAAGAGCTTCAGTCGGAAGGACAATCTCACTTTCCATCAAAGAATTCATACAGGGAAGAAACCATATCAGTGCTTGGAATGTGGAAAGAGCTTCAGTCACAGCCGCCATCTAAGTGTCCATCAAAGAATTCATACAGGGGGACGCCATATCAGTGCTTTGAATGTGGAAAAAGATTCACCTGGAAACAGAGTTTCGTTTCCCATCAAAGAATTCATACAGGGGAAAAACCCTATCAATGCTTGGAGTGTGGAAAGAGGTTCAGTCACAGCCAACAGCTAAGTGCCCATCAAATAATTCATGCAGGGGAGACGCCATATCAGTGCTTTGAATGTGGAAAAAGATTCACCTGGAAACAGAGTTTCGTTTCCCATCAAAGAATTCATACAGGGGATAAACCCTATCAGTGCCTGGAATGTGGAAACAGCTTCCTTCACAGCTTCAGTCTCACTGTCCATCAAAGAAACCATACAGGGGAGAAACCCTATCCGTGCTTGGAATGTGGAAAGAGATTCCCCCGGAGCACTAGTCTCACAATCCATCAAAGAATTCATACAGGGGATAAACCCTATCAGTGCCAGGAGTGTGGAAAGAGCTTCAGCTGCAAGGCCCATCTCGTTTCCCATCAAAGAACTCACATTGGGGGCAAGCTATAGTAGTGACTGTATGCAGATTTCATTTTAGGAGACTTTAGTTCGTATGAGGTGAGGATTGCGGTTGAGTTCTTTGCCACATCTGGTGCCCCATAGCTATTGCTAGTAGCCAGAACTGTGACTTGCAAGTTCTTGGCCAAGGTGTCTAATTCCTTCTTCACGTCATGATTGGACTGAGGGAATAGAGAGATTAGGCGACACAGATTAAGTTGCCCTCCATGTTCAGCGTTACTTGGAAGGACTTGTTGTAAAAAATGTGATAGTTCATTGAATATAAGATCCTAATTTTGTTTTTGTTTGAAGTGTCCTAGTATTTAATTGCATTCATCCTTTTAGATAGAACACATTATGTTTGATTTTGGTATGCCTGCACTTTGTAACCCTCGTGCCACCCTCAAGCACTGTGTAAAGTTGTGATGTGTACGTTGCCTGCCACTTCCAGCCTTATCTAACCCTAGAAGGGCAGATGATGTTTGGGGAAAGAGGTCTGTGTTGAGCTAGCATCCGTGTGAGAATTGGCCGTCTCTCCTCCAAGGTCTTTGACATCTTTTGGTACCAGGGAAGTAAGATAGGGGATAGAAATGTCAACAGTCCCATGGAAGTCCCGGTTGCCATGGGCATGGTGTCAAAGTGAGACATCTGAGACCCAAATGACCTAGGCACTCTGGGACACCCCAAGGTGATTTCAGAGGAGTCGATATCCGCATTAAGCCATGTGTCACATGACCTGTGACCTTTCTTGATTCAAGTGGGAGGGTGTTGTGGCATTTTATGAGTGTTGGTGTGCTGTGTATATAAGCTTTCTTCTAATGTGCCTCCTGGCAGCCTTTTCAAACTGGACACTCTGCTGGACAACTGGTTAGCAAGGCTGTCCTATTGCAATAGTTTGAATAAACTGGGTCCCTGCAGGACTCTGAGTTTGCTCTCATTCTCTTGGTCCCGTGTTTTTATTTCAGGTGTTCCTTCACCCGGGTAACAAACTCTTGGTGTAGAAGTAAATTTTTACCACACAAGCAATTAACGTACCTTATTATTTCTATAGCTATTAAATTTGTATAGCGCCCTTGATCTGAAGATGTCACGGTGATTCTCAGCATGAGTAGAGAGGTTCACAGTGCTTCCTCTTCCAGCGCCTCCATGCTGCAAATTGATAGCGCTCCTTGTTTTCTCCTGCTCTGGAGGGTGGGATCTGGACCAATGGCTTCAAGATACCAGGAATGGAGGTTCTGATATTAAAGTTCAGGAAGATCTCTCTGACAGTAAGAGCAGTTCAACAATGGAAGAGACTCCGTCAGAGGGTGGTGGCCTCTTCTTCCTGGGAGGTTTTTAAACAAAAGTTGGATGGCCATCTCTCATTGATTTGAGATTCCTGCATTGCAGGGGGTTGGACTAGATGTCCTTTGAGGTGCCCGCCTTGTGCATCTGGCTCTTACTGCCCAAGTGCAGAACTTTACATATGTCCCTATTGAAATGCCTTTCGTTAGCTTGTGCCAAGGTGTCCAGTCTGTTAAGCTCATGTTGATTCCTGATTCTGTCTTCTGTGGAATTACCTACCCTTCCCAGTTTGGTGTCATCTGCAACTTTGATGAGCCTCTCCAAAACTCTTCTGTCCAAGTTGTCTAATAAAGGCATTGAACAACAACAACAACAGGCTCAGGACAGACCCCTTTGGCAATTGTCACTTTCTTCCAGCATGGTGAGAAATATGCATTGGCAATCTTTAGTGCAGCCTTTTTGCAGCCAGTATTGTGGTTTTTACGCTCCTGGTTCTGCAGAGGCCCAGCCCCTCAACCCCCCATATAGGAGACCGCCAGCATGTTCAAGGTTGAGCAATTAAGCTCCACTTCTTGCTCAAGCATGTGCATACATATTTATAAACACAAGACAACATCAGATATGCTACAATATACATGTTCCCCCACCTGCTTCATAGAGTAGCTGGATACTTTTGCATCAAATACATATGAAAGCGTTTGCGTGGCTTGTCAAGACAGGAAGGGGGGCGGCCCCATTGAAACTTGAGACTTGGAGTCAGATGGCTTTGTGGCTTAAGCACAATAATGGCAGTTTGTAGGCTAAACCCTGGCTTGGCCTGGGTGCTGGACAGCCTCCGCTGGATCAGAGCTTTCCTGGCACCTTTACCATGCAAAAGTTGCAGCCGCACTTGTTTCTCTCCAGCAGAGAAGCAGCGCACCTATTGGCAATATCTGTGGCGCAAAGTCTTGAAACCTCCCACCCCACTCTACAGCCTCATCTGCCAGGTGGGGGAACCCCATTCTGCGCTCCCCGGCTGCCCCCGTGGAGCCCTCACAGATTGCCAGTGGTGAGGTGCAGACCCTCATCCGTACTCTGGTTCGTGTGATGAGGAAAGAACAATGTGTGGGTCTCGGTGCTCCCCAAGTGGGTGTGCCACTCCGTTCCCCAAGAGGCTCTTTCATGAGCACACCCCCAGTATGCGCCAGGCTTGCCAGGTGGCCCCTTTCGCCCAGCGTGTGGTAGTGGATCCATCCATGAGGGTGCTGGACTCCCAACTGGTCTCTTCCCCGAGGGCTGTCAAAGCATCAGTGGATTCTCTGCTTGCATCACCAGATACCAAGCTGGGGGGCGGTTTCCGGTCCGAATGAAGTCGGGGAGCAGTTTAGCTGGCCAGCAAGTGGCTGGGCAGCCCACATGAGATGGACCATCTGCAGGGGGTGTTGTATATTGATAAGATGGACAGCAGCACTTTTGTGAGTCTGCAGTGGGAACAGCTAAATGGGTAAAGCAGGATTGGGCCAGGGGATGGGGGCGGGGGGAGAGAGGCCACTTTTTCTCTGCCTGCTGTTCCTAAGCATGTTCAAAGGTGGACACTTGCAAGGTGAGGAGGTTCCATGATGTTTTTACTTTCCTTATTTGTGGCATGAGGAGTGTGTTACAGGAATTTCCCCAAACCACCCAGTTCCACAGGCACTACACACACACACACACTTGAGTGAAAGTATTTCTTTCTCTGTGATGTTTCTGTTATAAATTCCTATAAATTCGGCCTTTGTTTCTCACCATGGAGGGAGGACTATCAGGGGAGGGAGACTTGGAGTGTGCAGGGAAGCCATGTAGGATGTAGGCAGCTACACCTGCAGCAATTGCAAGTTGGTTGCCCTACTAGAAGACAAGGTCCAGCAACTTGAGGCCCGTATATCTACACTTCAGAAAATTAAGGAACTGGAGCTTTTCATGGATACAGCAGAGCACACTGTCTGCACCAAGGGGGAGTCAGGGCACACCCCTGAGGAGGACAGTTCCCCAACACAGGAGCCAGATGTATGGAGGAACGTGACTCAAAGAAGTAGAAAGCCCAGGGATGGCTCTGAGTGTTTGGAGCTACGCAATCGTTTTGATGTGCTCTCCCTTGGCATGGAGGATGAAGAACAGACTTCATTTGAGGACCTCTCCCTCATCACAGTTGATGAGGAATATGAAGACGAGCAGCACAGTCAGTCCTCCGGGATTGTGCAAAAGACTTTGGAAGGGACTGCACATGGAAGAATCCCAACCAAGCCTAAGAGGAGGCGTGTAGTGGTGATAGGAGATTCCTTACTGAGGGGTACAGAAGCGGTGATCTGTGGGCCTGACAAGATGTCTCGAGAGGTGTGCTGTCTCCCCGGGGCCAAGATCCAAGATGTAACAGAGCAGCTGCAAGGAATCATAAAACCCACTGACAAATACCCCTTCCTTTTGGTCCATGTGGGAACCAATGACACTGCAAGCCACAGCCTCCAGAAGATCAAAAGTGATTATGAGGCTCTGGGCAGGAAGTTGAAGCAATTAAATGCACAAATTGTCATCTCATCTGTCCTCCCAGTTGAACGGCGTGGCCCAGGGAGAGAGAGAAAAATAGGGGAAGTGAACACCTGGCTTCGCAAATGGTGCCAGCAGGAACGGTTTGGATTCTTAGATCACGGTCTGAAGTTTCTTGAAGATGGACTTCTGGCAAGAGATGGGCTGCACCTCACAAAGGTTGGGAGGAATGTTTTCGCCAACAATCTCAAAAACCTCATCAGGAGGGCTTTAAACTGACTTATGTGGGGGAGGGAGATAGTGGTCCTGAAGGTAGGAGTCTATCAAGTGCTGAAGATGATCATCCAAATGTCAAGAGCCAAATGGAGCAAACAGCATGCAGACCTAGTAGTGGGAAGGAAAAATCCTTAAATAAGAGACTAGGGGGAATGATCAATGGTCTTCAATGTCTGTATACTAATGCACAGAGCATGGGAAATAAACAAGATGAACTTGAGCTCTTGGTACACCAAACTAAATATGACATAATAGGCATCACTGAAACCTGGTGGGATGAGTCTCATGATTGGAATGTAGTAATAGAGGGATACAATCTATTTCAGAGAAATAGATCAAACAGAAAAGGAGGAGGGGTGGCATTATATGTCAGGGATGTGTATACCTGTGAAGAGATCCAGGATTTAAAACTTCAAAGCCAAACTGAGAGTATCTGGGTCAAAATTAAGGGAGAAAAAAATAACAGTGATCTCATTGTGGGAGTTTACTACAGATCGCCAAGCCAAACTGAGGACACAGATGATGCTTTCCTGGAACAGATGACCAAGTATTCAAAAGGAAGTGAGATAGTAGTAATGGGGGATTTCAACTATCCTGATATTTGTTGGATGTCAAACTCAGCCAAGAGCACAAGGTCGAACAGATTCCTCACTGGCCTTGCAGACAATTTCATTGTCCAGAAAGTGGGAGAAGCAACAAGAGGATCAGCCATTTTAGATCTGGTCTTAACCAATAGTGATGACTTGGTAAGTGGGGTAGAAGTGGCAGGATCATTAGGTGGGAGTGATCATGCTCTTCTGGAGTTTATTATACAGCGGAAAGGAGCAACCAAGCATACTAAGACTCAAATTCTAGACTTTAAGAAAGCTGACTTCAGAAAATTTAGGGAAATGCTGGGAGTGATCCCATGGTCAGTAATACTAAAAGGGAAGGGAGTTCATGATGGATGGGAGTTTGTTAAAAGGGAGATATTAAAAGCACAACTTCAAGCAGTACCAATGAGACGAAAACATGGAAGGTGCCTAAAGAAGCCAGGGTGGCTATCTAAAGAACTTTTAACTGATTTAAGATTTAAAAGGGATATGTACAAAAAATGGAAAAAGGGGGAAGTCACCAGAGAGGAATTCAAACAAATAGCCAGCAAGTGTAGAGACAAAGTCAGAAAAGCTAAAGCACAGAATGAACTCAGGCTTGCTAGAGAGGTTAAAAGCAATAAAAAGGGCTTTTATGGGTATGTCCGTAGCAAAAGGAAGAACAATGAAACAGTGGGGTCACTTAGAGGAGAAGATGGTGAAATGCGAACAGGAGACAGAGAAAGGGCAGAACTCCTCAATGCCTTCTTTGCCTCAGTCTTCTCAAAAAAAGAAAACAATGCCCAACCTGAAGAATATGGGGCAGATGATTCAGCAGGGGAAACACAGCCCAGAATAAGTAAGGAGGTAATACAAGAATACTTGGCTAGTTTAGATGTATTCAAGTCTCCAGGGCCAGATGAACTACATCCAAGAGTATTAAAAGAACTAGCAGAGGTGATTTCAGAACCACTGGCAGTAATCTTTGAGAATTCCTGGAGAACTGGGGAAGTACCGGCAGACTGGAGGAGGGCAAATGTTGTCCCTATTTTCAAAAAGGGGGAAAGAGAAGACCCAAACAATTACCGCCCAGTCAGCCTGACATCAATACCAGGAAAGATTCTAGAGCAGATCATTAAGCAAACGGTCTGTGAGCACCTAGAAAGGAACGCTGTGATCACTAAAAGTCAGCATGGGTTTCTGAAAAATAAGTCATGTCAGACCAATCTGATCTCATTTTTTGACAGAATTACAAGCCTGGTAGATGAAGGGAATGCTGTGGATGTAGCCTATCTTGATTTCAGCAAGGCCTTTGACAAGGTGCCCCATGATATTCTCGTAAAGAAGCTGGTAAAATGCGGACTAGACAATGCTACCATTCAGTGGATTTGTAACTGGCTGACTGACCGAACCCAAAGGGTACTCATTAATGGCTCCTCTTCATCCTGGAGAGAAGTGACTAGTGGGGTGCCACAGGGTTCTGTCTTGGGCCCAGTCTTATTCAACATCTTCATCAATGACTTGGATGATGGGCTTGAGGGTATCCTGATCAAGTTTGCAGATGACACCAAATTAGGAGGGGTGGCTAATACCCCAGAGGACAAGATCACACTTCAAAATGACCTTAACAGATTAGAGAACTGGGCCAAAGCAAACAAGATGAATTTTAACAGGGAGAAATGTAAAGTACTACACTTGGGCAAAAAAAAATGAAAGGCACAAATACAGGATGGGTGACACCTGGCTTGAGAGCAGTACATGTGAAAAGGATCTAGGAGTCTTGGTAGACCATAAACTTGACATGAGTCAACAGTGTGATGCAGCAGCTAAAAAAGCCAATGCAATTCTGGGCTGCATCAATAGGAGTATAGCATCTAGATCAAGGGAAGTAATAGTACCACTATATTCTGCTCTGGTCAGACCTCACCTGGAATACTGTGTCCAGTTCTGGGCACCACAGTTCAAGAAGGATACTGACAAGCTGGAACGTGTCCAGAGGAGGGCAACCAAAATGGTCAAAGGCCTGGAAACGATGCCTTATGAGGAACGGCTTAGGGAGCTGGGTATGTTTAGCCTGGAGAAGAGAAGGTTAAGGGGTGATATGATAGCCATGTTCAAATATATAAAAGGATGTCATATAGAGGAGGGAGAAAGGTTGTTTTCTGCTGCTCCAGAGAAGCGGACACGGGGCAATGGATTCAAACTACAAGAAAGAAGATTCCACCTAAACATTAGGAAGAACTTCCTGACAGTAAGAGCTGTTCGACAGTGGGATTTGCTGCCAAGGAGTGTGGTGGAGTCTCCTTCTTTGGAGGTCTTTAAGCAGAGGCTTGACAGCCATCTGTCAGGCATGCTTTGATGGTGTTTCCTGCTTGGCAGGGGGTTGGACTGGATGGCCCTTGTGGTCTCTTCCAACTCTATGATTCTATGATTCTATGATTCTATGGTCTCCTAGAGTGGCAGCACGTCCACAGCGAACTCTGCTCAGGTGCCAGACTGTGGATCATTTCACTTACAAAGAGGCACCTTTTGGGAATCCATTCAACACGGGACAGTGACCAAACCCTCTCTGGAAGGGCAGGAAACTGAACATCTCTTTGTTCTCTGGAAGGTGTGTCTGGGAGGGGTGAGAAGAGGAAGCAGGACAGGTGTAAACTTACTCAGGTTTCCACCTTGAACCCTCCCTTTTTATGATGTATTTGTGGTGATGTAGTTTTAGGGGTGTAACTGTGGGATTAGGAACTAATAAAAGTTGGGGTCTCTCTTGGTTGGGGGCTCCATCTTGTTCCACCTGGTGGCAGGTAGGAGTCCTGTTGCAACAGTCTTCAATAAAGGCCAAGCCTACTGGCTGCTGTTTTGCTCTGGTATTCCTGGCTGGTGTCCTTAATTTTGTCCAAAGGAGCCCTCACATTTCTCCTTTAACAAGTGGAAGCTGGGCAGGTAAGCTGGCTATGCCCTTCCCCCACTCCACATGGTGCTGCAGGAGTTTTTTTTTTAACCAAGAAAGCAGAAGCTGTTAAAGGGTAGCAGTTCAGTATCTTTCAACTACTGCATGGCATTCTCTTGGCCAGCTCACTGTGCAGTAGCTTGGAGGGAAATGGCTTTGTCCAATTTCAGCCAGTGGAAGAAGCTCCAAAAGGAGCCCCTCCAAACCAACCCTAAACAACTTGATCATCTACTAATGGGGCCTCTCTCCAGCAAGAAGAAAAAGCAAGGCTGATCCTGTGAGATGGCCTTCTCCAACTCCTACCTTGACTCGTGAAGTGGGCTAACATGTGGGAAGGTGGGCAAACCCTTGTTGAAAGCAAGAGACACCAACTGAAACTTCATAGCAATTCACAATAAAGAGGCATTGACCACCTCTTCACCGGTAATACCTCACCATGTTTTACTTCACACCATAATAGGTAACTGTATTTTAGTAATGTTTTAAGTTGTCTGTTTCTGCTTCAGTCTTCTGTACACCGCTTACAGATATTTTTAATAGATTAAGCAGTATAGAAATAAAACAATCAACTCATATAATAAAACTCTTGATTTTAATAAAACTTCTTAAAGAAGAGTATCTATATATAAAAAAATGTTCCCATTGTGTGTACGCTGGAAACCTATGTTCTCCGTAACCGCTGCACCAAAAAGCATCAAATTAGGACTAAGCGTAACTTGAGCATCAAGGAAGGATCTGGCATCATAATATTTTTTTAAAAAAACACCTGTCATACCTAAAATAAAGGATAAAGGGGGGGGGGAGTGGCGCGCCTATTATACCTCACCAGCAAAAGGAATGAAGACTCCAACAGCATCCAATAGAAAGGCGGATTGCCTGCTGACGTCATCAGACCTGCGCCGACAAATAATGCCCCGTCCACCATTTTATAACTGCCAAGGACTTTCTGACACAAACTGCTTAGTGGAAATGTGGGGGGAAGACGGAGCAGGAGGCAGGGCAGTTGCGGAAGAGAGGGGGGAGGGAAAAAAGGCAGGAGCGAAATAAGCCCAAGGCTGCCTGAGAGGTCGCAGGGAGTAAGACCGGCTCTGAGGGGATTTTGTCACTGGGGTGGGGGAGAATGCTCTTTTTAATGGCGTAGAGCATGGGGCCAGTTAATTGTGAGGAGGGGGGTCTTTGTGTGTGTGGGGAGGTGCGCTTTTACAGTAAAAAAAACCACAGCAAGGCCCACAGTAGGCCTCCATAAGGTGCCCAGTGCCCTCACTTAAAATGGCCGCTGCACACTCACAGGCATTTTACAATTTCCCAAGTGCCCCAAAATGGCCACCACAGCTTCGCATGTTCCACACACACAGTCCCAAGTGATCAATACCAGCGACCAATGTGTTCTTTTATGTGAAATGCATCTCTGGGTTATTTGTGGGGCATAGGAATTCATTCATTCACATGGTCTGAGGGACAGTGGACCGGCCCAACGGCTGAAAAAGGTTGCTGACCCCTGCTCTAGAGGGACAGACAAACGAAACAGGAGCTTCCAGAATAATCTCGGGGTCAGAATTTAAAAAAGCAAAAAAACCCACAGCAACGCGTGGCCGGGCCAGCTAGTGTATGTATGTGTGTGTATGTGTGTGTGTGTAAATATAGTACATATATGTATATATATCAGGCTCCTGGGGATGAGGGGTTGAACCGAAAGGAGAAGAAGGACCGCCAGGAGGCAGGGCCTTGCAGAGACACTCTTGCGGGACAACAAAGCAGCCTTTGGGGGGGGGAGACCCTCAGGCGGCCCCTCCAGGCCTTTACCCTGCAAGCTGTTGGTAGACTCGGGGACTCCCCCTCCCTCCCTCCCTCCCCAGAAGGTCCTTTGCCCCCCCCCCTCAGGTGGGAATCCAGCAATGGAGGAGCAGCACAAACCCCAGAGAGAAACCTGGAGTGAATCCGGATCCTTTCAGAGGAGAAGCGCAGGAAGGGAAGCCTTGAGAGTGGGGGGGGGGAGTAAATCCTGGTCTTGTTCTTTGGGGAAGAGGCTCCTGAATTCACAGGTGTGGGGAGCTGGAATGACAGGCGGGGGGGGGCACACTTTCACCTTTCTGCATGACAACCCCTCCTCTTTTGTGACGATGTCATGACGCTTTGGTGATGTATTGTGGGAAATCCAGAAACCCCTTTTTAAAATCTCTTCCACCCCCTCGCTGGGAGTTCCTTCTCTTTTCCCCCTTTTCCCACCTTCCTTGCAACAAACCAAGATCAGGTCTCCCGACCCCTATTTTCCTTCTCCAACTCGGCTCCTCCTTTTGCTGACCCGAGGTAACTGGGGGGTGGGGATGGTTTGGCGGGGAACCCGATTATGTTCTGTCACACTGTTTCTCGGTGCTTCCGTTTCCAATGGGAGGGAGCATCTCCGCAGCCAGCCCAGACTTTCCCCAAATAAGACCCCCCTGGGTGCTGCTGCGATGCCCGGGGCTCCGCCTTTGCAGAGGGGGAGGGAGGGAGGGGGGAGCCCGGCTCGCCAAGGGTTAAAAGGAACAGAGCTGCATTCCTAGAGAGGACAGGAAATAAGGGGGGGGACACACGAGGTCCTCCCGAGTAAGTCCCCTCCCCCTTCCCCATTTCCTCTCCTCTGCAAGAGCTGCGTCGGGGGATCCTTTGGGATCTTGTAAGCCTCCTCTCTCTTCCCCATAGGGCGCAGTGGGGAGAAGGGGGGGGCGAGTCCCAGGGCTGCAGGGGAGGGGGCCTGGGGGGGCGAGTTTAAATGAAGTCTGCTGCAAGTGGACGGTGCCAATCCTGGGTGGGTTGGATTATTTGTGACCATTCTGCTCATTTGCCTTCGCTGGCAGGAAAGCTCTGCTGGAGGAAATACAGAATTGCCTTCGATGTATCTGCAATGTGTTTGAGTTTTTACTCTGCTAACTTTACAGTATGTGAGAGTCCTGCTCTGGATCAATATCGAGTAGAATTTAAATGACATAAATGTGTTCCCAAGGATATTTGTCCGTATTTAATGAGGAGGGGCAGATCCATGGATTGGAGAAAAAGGTGGGATAGATACGGCAAGGATAAAAAGAGGGAACCCAGCCATTTGAGGCCCGTTTCAGAGCTGTCTTCCAGGGCAGTTCCACCCAGAGGGCCTGGCAACCATCCCATCAGATCCAGAGCAGGGAGTCACAGAATCCTAGAGTTGGAAGAGACCCCAAGGGCCATCCAGTCCAACCCCCTGCCAAGCAGGAAACACCATCAAAGCATTCCTGACAGATGGCTGTCAAGCCTCCGCTTAAAGACCTCCAAAGAAGGAGACTCCACCACACTCCTTGGCAGCAAATTCCACTGTCGAACAGCTCTTACTGTCAGGAAGTTCTTCCTAATGTTTAGGTGGAATCTTCTTTCTTGTAGTTTGAATCCATTGCTCCGTGTCCGCTTCTCTGGAGCAGCAGAAAACAACCTTTCTCCCTCCTCTATATGACATCCTTTGATATATTTGAACATGGCTATCATATCACCCCTTAACCTTCTCTTCTCCAGGCTAAACATACCCAGCTCCCTAAGCCGTTCCTCATAAGGCATCGTTTCCAGGCCTTTGACCATTTTGGTTGCCCTCCTCTGGACACGTTCCAGCTTGTCAGTATCCTTCTTGAACTGTGGTGCCCAGAACTGGACACAGTATTCCAGGTGAGGTCTGACCAGAGCGGAATACAGTGGTACTATTACTTCCCTTGATCTAGATGCTATACTCCTATTGATGCAGCCCAGAATTGCATTGGCTTTTTTAGCTGCTGCATCACACTGTTGACTCATGTCAAGTTTGTGGTCTACCAAGACTCCTAGATCCTTTTCACATGTACTGCTCTCAAGCCAGGTGTCACCCATCCTGTATTTGTGCCTTTCATTTTTTTTTGCCCAAGTGTAGTACTTTACATTTCTCCCTGTTAAAATTCATCTTGTTTGCTTTGGCCCAGTTCTCTAATCTGTCAAGGTCATTTTGAAGTGTGATCCTGTCCTCTGGGGTATTAGCCACCCCTCCCAATTTGGTGTCATCTGCAAACTTGATCAGGATGTCCTCAAGCCCATCATGCCATGGCCACATCCTCTCTGTGCCAAAGGGACAGTGGCTGGAGCTAGACATGGGCCCTCCTGGTCACCAAGGCCACCCATGCCTTGGGTGTGAAGCTCTGGAACTAGGAAGTGGGGTTGGGAGGGTCCCCCACTATTGCCTTGGCTCCAAATTACACTTGATACAAACGACTCACTTGTCATTCACAGTTATCCGACTTCTTCCTCCTCCTCTCCCTTCCCCCTTTTATTTTTTTGCAGAAAGCTTGGAGTCTGAGCTGTGGTGCAATCCAGCCCTGGTTCCTAGCAAGACTCAACCATGCTTGCTCAGGGAACATTTTTCTTCTCTGGGTTGCGTATTAATCTTATAATAGAGGGATGTGTTTGATTTGTAGGATTTGTGGCACCTTGCATTAGGGCCCACAGAACTTGGCAGAGGCCCAAGGGGCTCCTTCTGATCTCTGGGAGGTGTCCTGAGAACAGAGATGGATAAGCAAGATTCAGCTGGCCCTGAAGCAGGAAGAGGTCATGCCATCCAACATGGGAGCAGTGGGAGATTCCGTGAAAATTCCGAGATCCTGGGTGAGGAGGACACCCTCCACTCAGCTGTGCAGAGCCAGCAGCTCAGGCAGGAGGCCAGAGGACCCCGAGAGTTTTGCAGCCAACTCTACCACTTTGACCATCAATGGCTAAAGCCAGAAAGGCACACGAAAGCTCAGATGCTGGACCTGGTGATCTTGGAGCAGTTCCTGGCTGTCCTTCCTCCAGAGCTGGAGAGCTGGGTGAGGGAATGTGGAGCGGAGACCAGTTCCCAGGCAGTGGCGCTGGCTGAAGGATTCCTCCTGAGTCAGGCACTGGAGAGAAAGCAGGCAGAGGAGCAGGTGAGAGAGACTTTTCCTCTGGATACTCCCAAGGGGCTCCAAAGAGGAGGGTGAATATCCCCAAATGCTCTAGTACAGAGGTTTTCACCTTTCCTGAGTCCATGGTTCCCTTGTTCAAGTATGGTACATCCTCTCCCCTCTCCTTGGGAGTCCTCCTGGTAGGGCTGGGCAGTATCTGGTTTTCAAGCAGTTAAATATCACGATCTCTCATGATATATATCTGCGGTGGTGGAGGGCCTTGCTGGGCCTCCCCATGGGAGCAGAGGGTCCCACCATACCTCCTCACAGCGGCAGAGGGTGTGCTGCCTTTCCCCGCAGCAGGTGAGGGCCTTGACAAGGTTCCCTACGGGAGCGGAGGGCCTTAAAATGGAAGGAAGTAGGCCAGTGGAAGTGATGGTATTCCAGCTGAACTATTTAAAATCCTAAAAGATGATGCTGTTAAGGTGCTACACTCAATATGCCAACAAGTTTGGAAAACTCAGCAGTGGCCAGAGGATTGGAGAAGATCAGTCTACATCCCAATCCCAAAGAAGGGCAGTGCCAAAGAATGCTCCAACTACCGCACAATTGCACTCATTTCACACGCTAGCAAGGTTATGCTTAAAATTCTACAAGGCAGGCTTAAGCAGTATGTGGACCGAGAACTCCCAGAAGTGCAAGCTGGATTTCAAAGGGGCAGAGGAACCAGAGACCAAATTGCAAACATGTGCTGGATTATGGAGAAAGCTAGAGAGTTCCAGAAAAACATCTACTTCTGCTTCATTGACTATGCAAAAGCATTTGACTGTGTCGACCACAGCAAACTATGGCAAGTTCTTAAAGAAATGGGAGTGCCTGATCACCTCATCCGTCTCCTGAGAAATCTCTATGTGGGACAAGAAGCTACAGTTAGAACTGGATATGGAATAACTGATTGGTTCAAAATTGGGAAAGGAGTACGACAAGGCTGTATATTGTCTCCCTGCTTATTTAACTTATATGCAGAATTCATCATGCGAAAGGCTGGGCTGGATGAATCCCAAACCGGAATTAAGATTGCCGGAAAAAATATCAACAACCTCAGATATGCTGATGATACAACCTTGATGGCAGAAAGTGAGGAGGAATTAAAGAACCTTTTAATGAGGGTGAAAGAGGAGAGCGCAAAATATGGTCTGAAGCTCAACATCAAAAAAACTAAGATCATGGCCACTGGTCCCATCACCTCCTGGCAAATAGAAGGGGAAGAAATGGAGGCAGTGAGAGATTTCACTTTCTTGGGTTCCATGATCACTGCAGATGGTGACAGCAGTCACGAAATTAGAAGACGCCTGCTTCTTGGGAGAAAAGCAATGACAAACCTAGACAGCATCTTAAAAAGCAGAGACATCACCTTGCCGACAAAGGTCCGTATAGTTAAAGCTATGGTTTTCCCAGTAGTAATGTATGGAAGTGAGAGCTGGACCATAAAGAAGGCTGATCGCGAAGAATTGATGCTTTTGAATTATGGTGCTGGAGGAGACTCTTGAGAGTCCCATGGACTGCAAGAAGATCAAACCTATCCATTCTAAGGAAATCAGCCCTGAGTGCTCACTAGAAGGACAGATCCTGAAGTTGAGGCTCCAGTACTTTGGCCACCTCATGAGAAGAGAAGACTCCCTGGAAAAGACCCTGATGTTGGGAAAGATGGAGGGCACAAGGAGAAGGGGACGACAGAGGATGAGATGGTTGGACAGTGTTCTCGAAGCGACTGGCATGAGTTTGGCCAAACTGTGGGAGGCAGTGAAGGATAGGCGTGCCTGGCGTGCTCTGGTCCATGGGGTCACAAAGAGTCGGACACGACTGAACGACTGAACAAAAGTAGATTTAATAAAAATACTAAATAAACTTTTCTAATCCTTCTCCCCATTCTCCGTTTTGAATCCTTCTTGCTCTTTCAGGGGAAGGATCTTTTTGCAGAAATGGGTCTTGATTCTTCTGAGGCAGAGAACACTCCATTGGACACCAGAGAGAGTCCTCTGGGTAAGGAGGAAAGAGTGTTTTCTCCCCCGTTTTGTCACATTCTCTTGGTTTTGAAACTAATCTGTGAGTTCTTTACCAAGATGGACTGGGAGTGAGGCCTGTTTCCCCTGTCTCTGGGGGGAACTTGCAAGGAGAATTACCCTCAGTCATCCTTGTTTTCCTTTGCCAACGATCTCCCGCTGCCTCCATTAAGGCAGAGCAGAACCGGAAGCTAGCAGGGGAGACTTTGACAAAGCCCAACCCGTACTTAGAGATGCACTGTTTCACCTCTGAGAGAAGCAGGCACTTACGGTTTCCCACTTTCCTTTGTCTCTCCCAGGTGACAGAATGATGCCATCAGGACCTGCTCCTTCATCTTTTCATGGTGGTGGAGGGGAGGCAGTGGCTGTGGACCCAGATCAGGTAGGGGGAAGGAGCCTTGTGGGGAAAGACTGCTTGGATGCCGACTGGCTGGACACAGTTGGGTGCAGAGGAATGGTGGGAGGAGGAGGTGTCTGAAGCTGGAGAGGGAACAGGGCTCAGGGAGCAGAGGGAGTCTGTGGCAGAGAGCAGCCCAGACTCAGAGGCAGAAGCTGCAGCAGGAGAGTGGGATGAGGAAGGCAGAGAGGGGTCTGGCCGCTGTAGAAAACAAGAGGGCCAAGTGTAATGGATCACGTGAATGTTCTCTAAGAGGACAGCCTTTTTCCTTTTCTGTTAGGGTCCAGTGTGCTTTGAAGATGTAGCTTTGCATTTCACTGATGAGGAGTGGGCGTTGCTGGATCCTGACCAGAGAGCTCTGCATCAGGAGGTCATGGAGGAGATTCGTGGGATGTTGGACTCAATCGGTAAGACTCCCTATTGGATCATCTTAGCTGTTTTCGAATTCAAGACATCTCTCTAGGTGATGAACCTCTGATTTTTCAATGGGGCTCAACAGCACCACCCACAGCACCTGGGATGCTAACACACCCACAGCAAACCTTGGATGGATGACTACTGATTGTTTCCCCTGTGAATATTCTTCCTCCAGTTCTGCCTTTGAAAACCATGATCAGGCTGTCCGAACTGCCCAGGCCTTCTTGAATGTAGGCTTAAGAGTGATTTGGGGTGTTAAAGTAGCTTCAGTCAAGGTTTTTGCTTTTGTTATTGCTTCTGTCTCTCTCTCGTTGACTAAAAAGTCAACTGACATTGGAGATGACACAAGTTCCATAACTGGACCAAACAAACTCCATCCCAAAAAAGAGCCAGGCTTTTTGAATCTCAGGCAGTGAACCCTGTGTAACAATAATGATAATTTTAAAAAATGTAAAAAAAAAGGTGTTGCAAAAAAGGTAAAATACAAAAACATACCCCATCTCTTCATAGTAGGCATGCTCAGGGACAGTGTTGATCATAATATGTAAACACTGCCAGTGTGTGGGTGGTTATTTACTATTTTGCAGTCTTAGAAAATGTTGTCCATTTTATTGCTGAAGAAGTTACCGTATTTTTCGCTCCATAAGACATAAGACACACTTTTTTCCTCCTGGAAAGTAAGGGGGAATGTCTGTGCGTCTTATGGAGCGAATGCATCGTCCTTGGAGCTGAATTGCCCAGGGGCCAAAAGAAGATCGAGCTTTTTCTTTTACATAGATAGAAGGGGGTGTTGAAAGGCTGCCGCTTTACAGCTGATCAGCAAGCTACAGCTGATCAGCAAGAGATCGGCGAGAGAGATAAGGTCGCTGGCTCCCTTTCTGCAGAGGAGGCTGTTCGTTTCCCCAGCGACATGTGACTGCCTGATTAGATTATCTGTCTGGAAACTGTAGAAAGGGCTTTGAGCTGCTCCTTTTGCAAATGGGTCTTTTTTGCTTTGCAAAAGCAGCAGCAGCACAACTTTGAACTGATCCTCAAAAAGGGGGGGTTTCCCCCTTTCCCCCTCAAAAAACTACGTGCATCTTATGGTCAGGTGCGTCTTATGGAGCGGAAAAATACGGTACTTCCATCTGAACATCATTACAGGACTTTATACACAAAAACGTCTAGGCATAGGAATAGTATTTTTCCTTGTGCCATCAAACTGTTGAATTTGTAGTTGTGTGTAGAAGGGAGGTCAGTTGGTGCTATGGGGTTCCTTTGTTGTGCTGTTGTAGTGTGAGGGGAATAGTGTTTGTATGAGGTACGTTTTCTTTACATTGCAATGTAGTTGAAGCAAAATTCCAAATAATAAAGCTGATATGACAAGTTTCTGCTGCATTCCGTGAGGTCGAGAATTTAAGAAAACATCCAAATTGGTTTAAGTTGATGCACATCAAAATTAAAATATTTAGCCACTAAAAAAGTTTAAATTAGTACAGATCCATATTTAAATCTGAACGAATGACGTTACCAAGTTAAGCTGTACAGTTATCTTTTAAAAACTTGAGACAGAAAACATCTAATATTCAACTTGAATTGTTTAGGAAACTAGACATTTTTACGGAACAAAAGGAACATTATAACATCTAATTCCCTTCAGTTCTTTCCCTGTCACAAGCATTAATTAGCATTGCTCCATAATTTGGGGCTGCACTTCTTCCCGAGACTCTAATCTGTTTTCCTCTTAGTTTCAGGTGATGATGAATTAGAAATGAAGAAGAAGGAAGACCACAAGGAAATCCACACAGCGGAGGAGCCATATCAGGATTCAGACTGTGGAGAGAACTTCAGTCACAGCACCAATTCCTCTTCCCATCAAAGAAACTGCCTTGAGAAGAAACCCTATCAGTGCTTGCAGTGTGGAAAGAGCTTCAGAAACAGCTCCCATCTCATTGCCCATCAAATAATTCATACACGAGAGAAACCCTATCAGTGCCTGGAATGTGGAAAGAGCTTCAGTCGAAAAGAGAGTTTCAATTCCCATCGAGGAATTCATACAGGGGAGAAACCATATCAGTGTTTGGAGTGTGGAAAGAGCTTCGTCTCCAAAAAAGGTCTCACTGCCCATCGATTTATTCATACAGGGGAGAAACCATATAAGTGCCTGGAATGTGGAAAGAGCTTCAGTCAGGGCTCCTATCTCATTGTCCATCAAATAATTCATACAGGGGAGAAACCATATATGTGTGTGGAATGTGGAAAGAGCTTCAGTCACTACCGAGGTTTCACTTGCCATCGAATAATTCATACAGGGGAGAAACCATATAAGTGCCTGGAATGTGGAAAGAGCTTCAGAAACAACTCCCATCTCATTGCCCATAAAAGAATTCATACAGGAGAGAAACCCTATCAGTGCCTGGAATGTGGAAAGACCTTCGCCTGGAAAAAGGGTTTTGCTTCCCATCAAAGAATTCATACCGGAGAGAAACCCTATCAGTGCTTGGAATGTGGAAAGAGCTTCGCCTGGAAAAAGAGATTTGCTTCCCATCAAAGAATTCATACCGGGGAGAAACCCTATCAGTGCTTGGAATGTGGAAAGAGCTTCAGGTGGAAAGAAAATCTCATTACCCATCAAAGAATTCATACAGGGGAGAAGACATATCAGTGCTTGGAATGTGGAAAGAGATTCAATCAGAGTGCATCTCTCACTTCCCATCAAAGAATTCATTCAGGAGAAAAGCCCTATCAGTGCCTGGAATGTGGAAAGAGCTTCAGTCGAAAAGACAGTTTCACTTCCCATCGAGGAATTCATACAGGGGAGAAACCATATCAGTGCACAGAATGTGGAAAGAGCTTCAGTCGCAGCTCCCAGCTCTCTTGCCATCAAAGAATTCATACAAGGGAGAAACCCTATCAGTGCTTGGAATGTGGAAAGAGCTTCACCTGGGAAAAAAGTTTCACTTCCCATCAAAGAATTCATACAGGCGAAAAACCATTTCATTGCTTGGAATGTGGAGCGAGCTTCAGTCGAAAAGACACTTTCACTTCCCATCAAAGAATTCATACAGGGGAGAAAAACTATCAGTGCTTGGAATGTGGAAAGAGCTTCAGAACCAGCTCCCATCTCACTTCCCATCAAAGGATTCATACAGGGGAGAAACCATTTCAGTGCCAAGAGTGTGGAAAGACCTTCACCTGGAAAGAAAGTCTCACTTCCCATCAAAGAACTCATGCAGGGGAAAAACCATATCAGTGCCTGGAATGTGGAAAGAGCTTCAGAAGCAGCTCCCATCTCACTTCTCATCAAAGGATTCATACAGGGGAGAAACCATATCAATGCCAAGAGTGTGGAAAGAGCTTCACCTGGAAAATAAGTTTCACTTCCCATCAAAGAATTCATATAGGGGGGAAACCATTTCAGTGCCTGGAATGTGGAAAGAGTTTCGGAAACAGCTCCTATCTCACTTCCCATCAAAGAATTCATACAGGGGAGAAACCATTTCAGTGCCAAGAGTGTGGAAAGACCTTCACCTGGAAAGAAAGTCTCACTTCCCATCAAAGAATTCATATAGGAGAAAAACCATTTCAGTGCCTGGAATGTGGAAAGAGCTTCGGAAACAGCTCCTATCTCACTTCCCATCAAAGAATTCATACAGGGGAGAAACCATTTCAGTGCCAAGAGTGTGGAAAGACCTTCACCTGGAAAGAAAGTCTCACTTCCCATCAAAGAAGTCATACAGGGGGGAAACCCTATCAGTGCTTGGAATGTGGAAAGAGCTTCACCAGGAAAGAAAGTCTCACTTCCCATCAAAGAATTCATACGGGGGAGAAACCCTATCAGTGCATGGAATGTGGAAAGAGCTTCACCTGGAAAAACAGTTTCACTTCCCATCAAAGAATTCATATGGGGGAGAAACCCTATCAGTGCTTGGAATGTGGAAAGAGCTTCACCAGGAAAGAAAATCTCACTTCCCATCAAAGAATTCATATGGGGGAGAAACCCTATCAGTGCATGGAATGTGGAAAGAGCTTCACCTGGAAAATAAGTTTCACTTCCCATCAAAGAATTCATACAGGGGGAAAACCCTATCAGTGCCTGGAATGTGGAAAGAGCTTCAGAAGCAGCTCCCATCTCACTACCCATCAAAGAATTCATACGGGGGAGAAACCATTTCAGTGCCAAGAATGTGGAAAGAGCTTCACCAGGAAAGAAAGTCTCACTTCCCATCAAAGAATTCATACGGGGGAGAAACCCTATCAGTGCTAGGAATGTGGAAATAGCCTCAGTCCAAAAGGGAATCTCACTTTCATCAAAGAATACAAACGGGAGGAATCATATCAGTGCCAAGTGTGTGTTTGGGAGGATTTATGAAAGTCTGGCCTCATTTTTAAAGTTATTTAAAGAAACTATTGGAGTTCTTAAAAGGACTGAGAGCTGTCTGAAAGTGCTAAAATTGGGACAGGTTTAGGCAAGTTCGTTTCTCATTAAAGGAAAATATTCCTTCTACTCTGAGCCACTTAAAGAGAATTGGATTCCTGCAAGACAGCAACTCTTCTCTGGACATCTATATTGCTGTTTCCTCTTGGACTCTTTTCTTTTTTTATGGCTCCTCTCTTAAAGTAATTATTTGGTTTATTTGTATAATTCGAATCTTAATTTGAGAAATTGGATTGTATATTAAACAGCTTATGTGTGTTGGATATCAGGCTGGAAGGAAGAGGGAGGGCTGGAAAAATGCAGGAAAAACAGGATCTGTTGGGAAAGAGTTATTCTGTGGCCTTGACAAACTGATAAGGTGCTGCTGGAAAAGGGAGAGAGAGATTTTGACTATGGCAGTTCAAAAACAGTTAACATCAGGCCTGAGCAGAAAATCTTCGGAGCAAGACCCTGGGGACACGTCCCCATCTGAATTGGAACTTTTTGCTGACTTAAAGAAAGACCGGAATAAAGAGAGGAAGGAAAATTTTGAGAAGCTATTAACCCGAATTGATAGAAATACTGAAATGGTGACAAATTTGACCACTAGAGACACTGACAAAGAAAACAGAAACGCTAGATGTCTCCATGAAAGGAATGGAGGGAAAATCTGAAAAGCTGGAAAAGGAGGCAAATAAATGGAAATCGGAACAGGAGACGCTTAGGATTGGGTGGAAGGCAAAAGGCATTTGCGGGTGCATTGGCAGTCCTTGAGACGGAAATCCTAGACTCTGAGACTGAGAGGAGGGAGGAGAGCAGGATTTTAGCAAAGGTTTGAGCGGAGAGGCTGGGAGTTGAAGAGGAATTCATGGAGGAGGCGCCACCCTCCTCACGAGCCTGACCACGGGCACCGTGACAACTGCCCTCTGCTGCAACCACACTCTGGCAGCTGGTTTGCTCTACGCAGAAGGGGAAGCTTGAGGATTCTTCGACCCTGCCCTCCACACGATGACTCTAAGGCAATGGCAATCGTACCTTATTGGATGTTACTGGTGGGGGGGGCTCATGTTAGCTTTGTTGACTAGTGAAATGGATGCTGACCCAATGCCAAATTTAGGTGACAATCTGTATATAAATCAAATGGAGGAAGTGGCTTCCACTTCTAATCTGACCAATTGTTGGGCATGTGGGCATATGGAGAGCCCTTCCCCTAAGTCCCAAATGGATTATAAGTGCTTGTTCTGTAGTAACTAATGATAGTACCCCTGAATGGAATGAGCATCTGAAGTGGAGAATAGAGTTACCCCCTGAAGGTGAATTTTGTATTTCCCGGACCCATGGTGGTGTGTATATGGGACAGAGCTCCTGCAAGTGGACCTATGAATGGGGGCAGGATGGACCCAGACCTTGGAGGTGGCGTTGGGTGGATAAAAGTGGAAATCGTGTGTTATTTCGCACATTTTGGAGCACTCATAATGACACTGGGGAGGAGGCTGAATGTACATTTGAAAGTCAGGAGGATGTGTGGCACTGTACATACCATAATGGAGGACAGGATATTGGTTCCCTGGGTTGGTGGGATAAGAAATATTTTCCATTCCCACAATATGCATCCCAGCTCTACCCGAGTGAAAATAGAGCTCTAAAAGGTCATTATTGGATATGTGGAACAACTGCCTACACCATCCTCCGCAAAGAATGGATTGGTGTTTGCTATATAGGGATAATTATGCCAAAGTTCTTTTTCCTCCCCAGCGAAGTACGTACTTAGTTGGCCATTGCATTGTACGATGATTTAAGGCACAAGAGATCGGCAAATGTGTCCTCAATGGGAGGTGCCCAAAAATGGAAATCCCAGGAATGCCCCCTCCCAACGTATCATTAGGGAATTTGGCCCAGCCACTTGGAGACAGGATGGTATGCAAGAGTACCATATCCCAGTTTATGTCTTAAATCGCCTTATCCGTCTCCAGGCCGTAGTAGAAATAATTACTAATCGCACGGCTACAGCATTAGAATTGCTCTCAGACCAAAGTTCCCAAATGAGAGAGGCTATTTATCTTTTTTATATATATAAAAATTTATTAGATTTTACAAAATAATAAAGACAAAAAATGGCACAAACATATAATAACACCAATACATAATACAAAATAGAAAGACAAAAAAGAAAAAACATCAAAAAAGAGGGAAAAAAAGATAAAAAAGAAAGGAAAAACAACAACCTTATCTCATATCTTAATCTTATTTTAATTCTTCTTTGGGGGGGGACTTCTCCAGCGTTCAATTCTAATTTACTTTAGTAACTTTGTAACTATTTATAGATCATTCACCTTAACTGTTCAAATTCAATATAACATTTTGTTCTATCTCTATAAACTTAATTATATGTTTCAAACATTCATTACTTTAATTGCAAACAAACTTATCTTACTTTCTTATTTACTATTTTACTCTAACATTAAATAGCTGTAACCTATTATCTATCTCTGATTTCACTTCAAGAAACTAATTTTTCACGATATTTCAAATAATCCTTAAATTTCTTCCAGTCTTCCTCCACCTTCTGCTCCCTCTGGTCTCGGAGTTTCGCGGTCAGTTCTGCGAGTTCCAAAAAGTCAATTAGCTTCATCTGCCAGTCTTCTACTGTTGGGAGCTCTTCACCTTTCCAGTTTTTTGCAATCAAGATTCTAGCAGCTGTTGTGGCATACATAAAAAACACTCTATCTTTCCTGGATATCTCATGGTTGGTTATGCCCAACAGGAAGGCCTCTGGTTTCTTAGAGAAGGTGTATTTCAACACCCTTTTAAGCTCATTATAAATTTTCTCCCAGAAGTCCTTAACCTTTGGGCACGTCCACCACATATGGCTATTTATCATAATAGGTTATTTATCATAATAGGACAGCCCATAATAGGCTATTTATCATAATAGGACAGCCCTTGATTATCTGCTGGCTGCGGAAGGTGGTGGGTGTGGAAAACTGAACCTGACCAATTGCTGCCTGAAAATCGTTGATAATGGAAAATCAGTACATGATGTTACCGCAGATATTCGCAAACTTGCCCATGTGCCAGTACAAGAATGGCATAACCCTTTTGGCACCTGGTGGTCCAAGTTGTTTGGGACCGGATGGGTGGCAGCCCTAGTAAAAGGAGTAGCCATGTTTTTCTTAGCGGTCCTTGCTTTCCTCTTCTTTGTGGCTTGTTTGCTTGCCCTGATCTGCCGCCTGGTTTCTAATACGCTTTCCAGCTTACCCAAAAGCAGTTACTTTTGCAATACCAACAACTGCCTCAGGAGGGCCCAGAAGAGCTACCTGACGGTCAAGACGAGTTCCTTGAGAGTCAAGCTGATCGGTGCGAGTAGTTTCGCACCTTTAGCTTGAAAGGGGGAATGTAGCAGTGGCCCAAAGGGGCCACAATGAATATATCTTTATTAATCATTGAATATGCTTATAATAGAAATATTATGGTAACCTGTTGCTTTAAGGAAACTGATGATTCTTTGCAAGAGACCTTCCCTACTGGGAAAGGACAGCAAATATGTCAATCACATTCATAAGCTAGAACATAAGTTGATACATAGAACAAAGGCCTAACACAGATTCCCATGCATGCAAACTAACGAAAATGTAACAGATTGGTGAGAACCAAGGTTTAGTTAGAAATGCTTATTGCGCATGCGTATTAGATTAGGTAATGTAAATGCGTACTAAACTGAAATGAGGTAATGAAATATGATTGGTTAATTTGAATTGCTTTTTTTGAAATGTTATAAATACCCCTGCCCAGACCTTTGGGCGGGGTTGCAGTCTTTGCGAAACGATTTCCACTGTAACCCTTATTGCTTTGCAATAAAGAAAAGAAAATGGATTCCTAGCTCCTTTGCCTCTGAGTTTTATTGGCGTAGCTCAGAAGAAGCTGCCTTTAGCCCAATGCAACAAGGGGGTGGTGGTTTTGGGGTAGAAAACCAATGTGAATAAATGCCCCCGGTGCCACCCCCTCGCTGGTCTTCCTGTCTTCAGAGGCTTCTCTCCCTGTGCCCCCAAACCGCCCAAATAAAAGTACCACAAGCAGCTGCCCTCCAGGCTGTTTCCATCTCCCCTGCCTTCTGCTGGCAGACCCGGTTGGGAGTTGTAGTCCAAAGCAGATTGAGGGGGGCTGGTCCTGGAGGGCCAGCTGAAGGCATTGTGCTGTGCCCCCCCTGGCCTGGCAATGCCTCCTGGGCAAGCACCCCTCTCCCAATATCGGGCCTGTGTGTTTCTGTGGCTCTTCCGAGTCCAAGATCCTCGAGTTGAAGGGACCCCAAGGTTCATCTAGGCCCACCCCCTGCAATGCAGGAAGGCAGCTGAAATGTTCCTTTGTGGGGTCTGGACTAGGGGGTGTTTCAGGTGGTTTTCAAGTGGGAACTAACTCCTTCCTAGAGCCCTTTATCCTTTTTACAGCAAGGTTGCATACATCAGCCTTGACGCAGCAATGGGCAGGAACATTTTGTGTGCTCTTTTCCTGTTGCTTGATATACAACGGATGCTTCTTTATTTCTTCATGGCATTTGCACCCCCCTTTTTTCTCCAGGGGGCTCCAGGTGGTATATACATGGTTGTCCCCCTCCCCACAACAACCCTGTGAGGTGAGTGAAACTGAGAGGCAGCAACTGGCCTCCTGTCGTTTTTGGTGTTTCTTTGTTGCACAAGCAGGGGGGGGGGCTCTTTTCAGTGCCATGATCCAGGGTGCTCTCTGTTAGCATTTTCATCCTTCCCTTTCTGTCAATCTCCTGACTCAGGGGAGGGGGGGGAGCTTACTTGATAACTGTTATTCCTAACTGTTCCTAATTGTCAGTTCTGAGGAGAGTATTCTGAGGAGAAAATGTGTTCTCATCTCTGCTAGGTGACTGAAACTCACACAGTCTGTGTAGTGTGTGTGTGTGTGTGTGTGTGTTTAGCTTATAAAATAAAAGGATTACTTCAAAACCTCTCGAGCTGAACTTCATCTGCTTATTGGTGCTCACAGCTAGCAGTTGTGAGTCCGGATATATGCATTAATCCATCATAGAATCACAGCACCATAGAGACCCCAAGGGTCATCCAGTCCAACCCCCTGCCAAGCAGGAAACACCATCAAAGCATTCCTGACAGATGGCTGTCAAGCCTCTGCTTAAAGACCTCTAAAGAAGGAGACTCCACCACACTCCTTGGCAGCAAATTCCACTGTCGAACAGCTCTTACTGTCAGGAAGTTCTTCCTAATGTTTAGGTGGAATCTTCTTTCTTGTAATTTGAATCCATTGCTCCGTGTCCACTTCTCTGGAGCAGCAGAAAACAACCTTTCACCCTCCTCTATAGGACATCCTTTGATATATTTGAACATGGCTATCACATGATAGTGTAGCAGTGGCCCAAAGGGGCCACAATGAATATGATAATGTGAACCCCAATAAATCATTTAATATGCTTCTAATATAGAATTATTGTAACCTGCTGCTTTAAGGAACAGGTGATTTGGCATGAGACCTTCCCTACAGGGAAAGTATTACAGCGAATACGTCAATCACACAAAGCCATTCATACGCTAGAACATAAGTTGATACATGAAAATGGCTACACGTAACACTGGTTCCCATGCATTGGCACACTAACAGAATGTAACAATCTCTGAGAATCAAGGTTTTGTTAACAACGCTTGTTGCACATCCGTATTAGATTAGGTAATGTACATGCGTACTGAACTGAAATGAGGTAATGAAATATGATTGGTTAATTTGAAATACTTTGTTTGAAATGTTATAAATACCCCTGCCCAGACCTTTGGGCGGGGTTGCAGATTTGCGAAATAATTCGACTGTAACCCTTATTGCTTTGCAATAAAGAAAACAAAATGGACTCCTAGCTCCTTTGTCTCTGAGTTTTATTGGCATAGCTCAGAAGAAGTGCTTTTTGCTCAATGCAACAGTAGCAGAGGATGGTTTGACGTTTGGACGTACAGATGATTATTACTGTCACTTCTGAGGAGAGTATTCTGAGGAGAAAATGTGTTCTCATCTCTGCTAGGTGACTGAAACTCACAGTCTGTGAAGTCTATATATAATATATATGTTTAACTTATAAAATAGAAGAGGGATTACTTCAAAACCTCTGGAGCTGAACTTCATCTCTTTATTGGTGCTCACAGCTAGCAGTTGTGAGTCCGGATATATGGATTAATCCATCATGTGGTTGTGACGGTAACATGAGGGTGCTGGAGGTGAAATAGTTAAACCAGGTTACCAATCAGAACCCAGAGGGGGTGGAGTCAGAGTGACAGTTAGTTGGCAGTTGAGAGAGAGAGAGAGTTAGTTGTTGGAGTGAGTTGGAATTGGGAGGTTGGTTGGAGTGGGAGTGAGTTAGGAAAGAGTGTGGGTAGGTGAAGTTAATGCAATAGGAAAACTGAGTCAAGACCAGTTAGGAGAATAGGAGCCAAGTAAATAGCTGAGAAGTGGTTAAGTGAGGGAGAGCTAGTAGAGGGAGTTATAGGTCTGGGAAGACACCCATGTTTGACATTGTTTGCAGTCGTTTATGAAACCACATGCTTGTTATTCTGTAATAAATAAACATACGTTTGATTTTACAATTTAACCCTGACTGCACTCAATAGATTTACCAGGTAGGGCCTGGTTGGTGGCAGCGAGAGAGGAGAGGGTGGTGGCACAGGGATCAATTGACCGTCAAATGTCCGGGGACCCTGTGTGCGATTGCCACAGTGGTAGCAGAGGATGGTTTGACATTTGTACGTACAGATGGTTCAACGGTTCAGCGTTTGAGACAGAGGTTGCTGGCTGCTGCGGCACTTCTGAGCTGAAGCTGTTTCTACAAGCCTTTTGATTTACAGAGGTATGCTGATTGCTGCCAAAATATAGCAGAGAGGTTTGCTGAGAGTCCAGGCTTATTTTATGTTGCATGAAGGGGAGTGTTTGCTGTTAATTAAACGCAAACATGGCTTATGCACAAAGTAGCCAATGTCTTTCCCTGTCCTCAAGCCAGAGACGTACCCTGTTTGGCAAGCTAAAATGAAAGCGCTTTTACAGAGGGAAAACTTTACCACACTATAGAAGATGCCCCCCCCCAAAGAGGATGGTGATGAATGGCCTGAGTGGCATGAAGCTGACCTGAGAGCTGGGGGGGGGACAATTATTTGGAGTGTTGCTGACCATCTGTTGGTTAATTTGGAAGACCAGGCAACTGCATGTACATCTCAGGCAAGGAGCTGGGTCAAGTATCCTGTACCTTAAAAAACTGTGTAAGATGGAGCTGTCGAAGGATTGTGATTTGCCCAGTCATTTATCTCAGATGAAATGCCTCAGACAAGATCTTGCCCAGAGACCGGGCTTTTTTCTGAAGCTGTTTTCTCCATGTTAATAATTAGTAGCCTAGATGAGTCGTAAGATGCAATTGCTTCTCAGCTTTCAGTGTTGGCTAATGATAGATTAACACCAGACTATGTATCTGCTGTTCTCTTAAATGAATGGGACCACAGGCAAACTGTTAAAGAGAGCCGGGGCAAAGCTGGTGAAAGTGTGTTCGAGCATTCAGCAGGTGAAAGTGAAACTGCTGCCAAAGCTTTGAAAAATGACAATGTTGCTACAATTGCGGGGAAGGAGACCATTACAGAGACCAGTGTAAGAAGACTTCAAAGAAAAAGAGCAATTTTAAAGGGAAAGACAAAGGTGGAGGATACCCAGAGCCACGAGGAAGAAAATCTCAGGGGTCGTATGCATCGAAAGCTTTGATCTCTCGCTGTTCTAATGAGCTCCCATGTTCAGTCTTTGTTGTGGATTTGGGAGCTGTGACGTTTTTGCACGGTTTGTTCTATCCTTTTCAACCTGGCCCATCAAGGGTTAACGCAGGCTCCAGATTGAACTGACTGACCATTCCACGAGGGGCGGGGCGGCTGAATGTTTAAAGAGAATGGGCAGCCGTTTTTGTCAGTTGAGAGGGTGCTTGGGAGAGGGAGTGTGGGGTGGTTGAAAATAAGGTCTGTGAGAGTAGGTTTAGGATGGGTAGCTGTAAGGTTATCTATTATGTGATTAACAAAGATATTACCACTGAAACTAAGCTTGTACGCAAAGAAACCATAATGCAACCATTACGATCTTAAGCAAATAAATTTCCATCTTTAAAGTGCCAGTCAGAAAGCCGTCTGTGTTATTTTCCAGTGAAGGTACATGAAACTCATTTGTGTGGACACTCATTAAAAAGACAAAACTTCCTTCAAGAGTGGAACTGTGAGGGGGTGTCTTCGAGGTGCACTATAAGGGCAAAATGGGCAGACAGACCCAGGGTGTCACAAAGTTACCTCAGGGAAGAGGCAAGCTTTTACATGAGGGGATTTCTAGTGGCTGAACCCCTCATACTGTGGACACAAGGGATGGTCTCATATTTGGCCTAGAGTTTAAAGGGGTACCTGGCCACGTTGGTGCTGGAAAGGGACTCTCTTTTATTTAAAAAGAGAAAGGTTTACAGAAAGGCTAAAGGGATAAGTGGGAGTTTAGTTTTACCTAAGAAAGCCCTGTTAGTTCTTTTAATAAGTGAGAGGACGAAGTTGTAAGACGAAAGGAAGGGTCCTTCGTCTATCACAGGAGCCACGAGACACATGACCAACAACAAGAACATCTTTATTCATCTTGAAGAACAGCAACGAGCGATACATCAGGCTGACGGAACGACGATCAGAAGTTATGCTCAGGGAACAATATCTTTACAGAATCTTAATGCTAACACTCTCATGACCTGGGAGGCAATCCGTCCCAGACCCACAAATGTAAACTATCTCCAGAGTTCCCCCCACTTTCAGGTGTGTCAGTGAGGGAGGGGGGGTGCAGGGACCATGTTCAGGTGTTTACATGCCAGGAAGGGGCAGCGGGGGGGCTCCTCTAGCTTCTCAAGCAAAGGGTGGGATGGAATACTTTCTTACTGCTCTTGAGATGTACATAAATCTGTTGTCCTAATCCTGGCATAGGCAACCTTGGCCCTCCACGTGTTTTGAGACTACAACTCCCATGACTCCTAGCCTGGAATTGGCTAAGACTGGAGCAGAGAAAGAAAGAGGCCAGAATTGCAGCCGACCTTCAGCTAGGAGAGATACAGGCTGAGAGAGATATAGAGAGAGCAGGTTAGCCCAAGAGGAAAGAGACAGGGAGGTCAAGATGGCCCATCAAAAAGACAGGTTTCCTTTAAAAATGGAGGAGATTAAGCTGAGGGCAGAACTGCTGCAACCAATGTTGGGGGCTGGAGATTTTTACCTCAGCGAATATAAAGTATGTAAAAGGTGATGATGTGCAGGCCTAACGGTCAAAGCTTCAAAATGCCAGTTTGCTATGAGGCAAGTAAAATATTTAGGTCATGTCCGAGGGGGTGGAAAAAATACAACCTGATTGTAAAGGTCCTTCAAGAGGGGCCTAGACCCTCTACAAAAAAACTAATACAAGCTTTTATGGGGGTAGTCTGGAGGATATTGTTGTCGATTTATTCCTAATTTTAGCACCCTTTACATGACTGTGTGAAGAAAGACCACCCAGACAAGATAATTGGGAGGGACCAGCGCCAGGCAGCGTTTGAACATTTAAAAACAGCCCTAAGAACAGAGCCTATTTTGTGGGCTCCCCTCTTCCTACAGCCCTTTATCCTTTTTATGGCGAGGTTGCATATTTAGCTTTGAGTGGACTTGTAAAGACTTAAACATTCCTGAGGAAAACTGGATGCTGTACTTATGCCCACAAATATGTGGAATTTTGAGTGAAATGTACTCAGATCTCAGAGAGGATGGAACCTCTGATTACCTCACATCTAAAGAGAGAGAGAAAGTGCGCTTTGCACTGACCGCAGAACAAAGCCAAAAAGCCTTCCCTGATGAATAAACTGACTTATGTGGGGGAGGGAGACTGTGGTCCTGAAGGTAGGAGTCTATCAAGTACTGAAGATGATCATCCAAATGTCAAGGACCAAACAGCACGCACACCTAGTGGTGGGAAGAAAAAATCCTTAAATAAGAGACATGGGGGAATGCTCAATGGTCTTCAATGTCTGTATACTAATGCACAGAGCATGGGAAATAAACAAGATGAACTTGAGCTCTTGGTACAGCAAACTAAATACGACATAATAGGCATCACTGAAACCTGGTGGGATGAGTCTCATGATTGGAATGTAGTAATAGAGGGATACAATCTATTTCAAGAGAAATAGACAAACAGGAAAGGAGGAGGAGTGGCGTTATATGTCAGGGATGTGTATACCTGTGAAGAGATCCAGGATTTAAAACTTCAAAGCCAAACTGAGAGTATCTGGGTCAAAATTAAGGGAGAGAAAAATAACAGTGATCTCATTGTGGGAGTTTACTACAGATAGCCCCAAGCCAAACTGAGGACACAGATGATGCTTTCCTGGAACAGATGACCAAGCATTCAAAAGGAAGTGAGATAGTAGTAATGGGGGATTTCAACTATCCTGATATTTGTTGGATGTCAAACTCAGCCAAGAGCACAAGGTCGAACAGATTCCTCACTGGCCTTGCAGACAATTTCATTGTCCAGAAAGTGGGAGAAGCAACAAGAGGATCAGCCATTCTAGGATCATTAGGTGGGAGTGATCATGCTCTTCTGGAGTTTATTATACAGCGGAAAGGAGCAACCAAGCATACTAAGACTCAAATTCTAGACTTTAAGAAAGCCGACTTCAGAAAACTTAGGGAAATGCTGGGTGAAATCCCATGGACAGAAATACTAAAAGGGAAGGGAGTTCATGATGGTTGGGAGCTTGTTAAAAGGGAGATATTAAAAGCACAACTTCAGGCAATACCAGTGAGACGGAAACATGGAAGGTGCCTAAAGAAGCCAGGGTGGCTATCTAAAGAACTTTTAATTGAGTTAAGATTTAAAAGGGATATGTACAAAAAATGGAAAAAGGGGGAAACCACCAGAGAGGAATTCAAACAAATAGCCAGCACGTGTAGAGACAAAGTCAGAAAAGCTAAAGCACAGAATGAACTCAGGCTTGCTAGAGAGGTTAAAAGCAACAAAAAGGGCTTTTATGGGTATGTCCGTAGCAAAAGGAAGAACAATGAAACAGTGGGGTCACTTAGAGGAGAAGATGGTGAAATGCGAACAGGAGACAGAGAAAGGGCAGAACTCCTCAATGCCTTCTTTGCCTCAGTCTTCTCCAAGAAAGA
Source organism: Lacerta bilineata (assembly GCA_900245895.1). Taxonomy (NCBI): domain Eukaryota; kingdom Metazoa; phylum Chordata; class Lepidosauria; order Squamata; family Lacertidae; genus Lacerta; species Lacerta bilineata. The sequence continues at coordinate 35,499 of OFHV01003451.1, read as the reverse complement.
AAACAATGCCCGACCTGAAGAATATGGAGCAGATGATTCAGCAGGGGAAACACAGCCCAGAATAAGTAAGGAGGTAGTACAGGAATACTTGGCTAATTTAGATGTATTCAAGTCTCCAGGGCCAGATGAACTACATCCAAGAGTATTAAAAGAACTGGCAGAGGTGATTTCAGAACCACTGGCAGTAATCTTTGAGAATTCCTGGAGAACAGGCGAAGTGCCAGCAGACTGGAGGAGGGCAAATGTTGTCCCTATTTTCAAAAAGGGGAAAGAGAGGACCCAAACAATTACCGCCCAGTCAGCCTGACATCAATACCAGGAAAGATTCTAGAGCAGATCATTAAGCAAACGGTCTGTGAGCACCTAGAAAGGAACGCTGTGATCACTAAAAGTCAGCATGGGTTTCTGAAAAATAAGTCATGTCAGACCAATCTGATCTCATTTTTTGACAGAATTACAAGCCTGGTAGATGAAGGGAACGCTGTGGATGTAGCCTATCTTGATTTCAGCAAGGCCTTTGACAAGGTGCCCCATGATATTCTTGTAAAGAAGCTGGTAAAATGCAGGCTAGACAATGCTACCGTTCAGTGGATTTGTAACTGGCTGACTGACTGAACCCAAAGGGTACTCATCAATGGCTCCTGTTCTTCCTGGAGAGAAATGACTGGTGGAGTGCCACAGGGTTCTGTCTTGGTTCCCAGTCTTATTCAACATCTTCATCAATGACTTGGATGATGGGCTTGAAGGCATCCTGATCAAGTTTGCAGATGACACCAACTTGGGAGGGGTGGCTAATACCCCAGAGGACAGGATCATACTTCAAAATGACCTTAACAGATTAGATCCACTGGATCACATGGATGTTCTCTAAGAGGACAGCCTTTTTCCTTTTCTGTTAGGGTCCAGTGTGCTTTGAAGAGGTAGCTTTGCATTTCACTGATGAGGGGTGGGCGTTGCTGGATCCTGACTAGAGAGCTCTGCATCAGGACGTCATGGAGGAGGATCGTGGGATGTTGGACTCTCTCGGTAAGACTCCCTATTGGATCAGATTAGTTATTTCCTTGACATCTAATGGGAGGGTGTTCCACAAGGTGGGTGCCCCTACCGAAAAGGCCCCCTGTCTCGTCCCCTGTAACTTCTCACAATAATGTAACATTTAAGTAAGGACACTTAAATAATAATAATAATAATAATAATAATAATGCTGATATGACAAGTTTCTGCTGCATTCCTGTGATGTCGAGAATTAAAAAAAACATCCAAATTGGTTTAAGGTGACGCACATCAAAATTAAAAAAAAAAAAAAAATTGGCAGCTGCTACACACATTTGCTCAATATCCAAAAAGTGTTTTTCAGCACACAGAAGCTCCCATTTGCCATTTTTATTCCCCTACTCTTACATCGCCCACCACAAGGCAGCTGACTCTGACCACGTCTGTCCAGAGTCAGTGTTCCCAAATATTTATCCAGCTCTTAAATTTTGTTTAGATTTTTTCCTGCATGTTGAACAACTAAGCATATTGAGTATGTCTAAATTTGGGACAGGGAGCTTTCCAGCATTGGCCACCATTTAACAAATAATAAAAGTACATTTTATTTATGAAGATAGTACAGATACATATTGAAATTAGAACAAAATGACATTACCAAGTTAAGCTGTACAATTATCTTTTAAAAAATTGAGAGAGAAAATATCTAATATTCAACTTGATTTGTATATCAAACATTATTACAGAACAAAAGGAACATTATAACATCTAACTCCCTTCAGTTCTTTCCCTGTCACAAGCATTAATTAGCATTGCTCCATAATTTGGGGCTGTACTTCTTCCCGAGACTCTTATCCGTTTCCCTCTTAGTTTCAGGTGGTGATGAATTGGAAATGAAGAAGAAGGGAGACCACAAGGAAATCCACACAGTGGAGGAACCATATCAGGATTCAGACTGTGGAGAGAACTCCAGTCACAGCTCCCTTTCCTCTTCCCATCAAAGAAATTGCCTTGAGAAGAAACCCTATCAGTACTTGGAGTGTGGACACAGCTTCGCCTGGAAACAGAGATTCGCTTCCCATCAAAGAATTCATACAGGAGAGAAACCCTATCAGTGCCTGGAATGTGGAAAGAGCTTCACCTGGAAAATAAGTCTCACTTCCCATCAAATTGTTCATACAGGGGAGAAACCCTATAAATGTTTGGAATGTGGAAAGAGCTTCAGTCGGAAGGACAATCTGACTTCCCATCAAAAATTCATACAGGAGAGAAACTTTATCAGTGCTTGGAATGTGGAAACAGGTTCAGTCACAGCCGCCATCTAAGTGTCCATCAAATGATTCATACAGGAGAGAAACCTTATCAGTGCTTGGAATGTGGAAACAGGTTCAGTCACAGCCGCCATCTAAGTGTCCATCAAATGATTCATACAGGGGATAAACCCTATCAATGCTTGGAATGTGGAAAGCATCATAGAATCCTAGAGTTGGAAGAGACCCCAAGGGCCATCCAGTCCAACCCCCTGCCAAGCAGAAACACCATCCAAGCATTCCTGACAGATGGCTGTCAAGCCTATGCTTAAAGACCTCCAAAGAAGGAGACTCCACCACACTCCTTGGCAGCAAATTCCATGAAAACTCCATGGACAAAGACAACAGGCATATAAAAGATATGACGCTGGAAGAAGAAATGGAGGCAGTGAGAGATTTCACTTTCTTGGGTTCCATGATCACTGCAGATGGTGACAGCAGCCACGAAATTAGAAGACGCCTGCTTCTTGGGAGAAAAGCAATGACAAACCTAGACAGCATCTTAAAAAGCAGAGACATCACCTTGCCGACAAAGGTCCGTATAGTTAAAGCTATGGTTTTCCCAGTAGTAATGTATGGAAGTGAGAGCTGGACCATAAAGAAGGCTGATCGCCGAAGAATTGATGCTTTTGAATTATGGTGCAGGAGGAGACTCTTGAGAGTCCCATGGACTGCAAGAAGATCAAACCTATCCATTCTCAAAGAAATCAGCCCTGAGTGCTCACTAGAAGGACAGATCCTGAAGTTGAGGCTCCAGTACTTTGGCCACCTCATGAGAAGAGAAGACTCCCTAGAAAAGACCCTGATGTTGGGAAAGATGGAGGGCACAAGGAGAAGGGGACGACAGAGGATGAGATGGTTGGACAGTGATTCTCGAAGCTACTAACATGAGTTTGGCCAAACTGCGAGAGGCAGTGAAGGATAGGCGTGCCTGGCGTGCTCTGGTCCATGGGGTCACGAAGAGTCGGACACGACTGAACGACTGAACAACAACAATCATATCACCCCTTAACCTTCTCTTCTCCAGGCTAAACATACCCAGCTCCCTAAGCCGTTCCTCATAAGGCATCGTTTCCAGGCCTTTGACCATTTTGGTTGCCCTCCTCTGGACACGTTCCAGCTTGTCAGTATCCTTCTTGAACTGTGGTGCCCAGAACTGGACACAGTATTCCAGGTGAGGTCTGACCAGAGCAGAATATAGTGGTACTATTACTTCCCTTGATCTAGACGCTATACTCCTATTGATGCAGCCCAGAATTGCATTGGCTTTTTTAGCTGCTGCATCACACTGTTGACTCATGTCAAGTTTGTGGTCTACCAAGACTCCTAGATCCTTTTTTTCACATGTACTGCTCTCAAGCCAGGTGTCACCCATCCTGTATTTGTGCCTTTCATTTTTTTTGCCCAAGTGTAGTACTTTACATTTCTCCTTGTTAAAATTCATCTTGTTTGCTTTGGCCCAGTTGTCTAATCTGTTTAGGTCATTTTGAAGTGTGATCCTGTACTCTGGGGTATTAGCCACCCCTCCCAATTTGGTGTCATCTGCAAACTTGATCAGGATGCCCTCAAGCCCATCATCCAACTCATTGATGAAGAAGGGTTCTGTCTTGGGCCCAGTCTTATTCAACATCTTTATCTATGAATTTTAACAGGGATAAATGTAAAGTACTACATATAAATAAAACAATCAACTCATATAATAAAACTATTGATTTTAATAAAACTTCTCAAAGAGTATCTATATATATATGTGTGTGTGTGTGTGTGTTCCCATTGTGTGTACGCCGGAAACCTATGTTCTCTGTAACCGCTGCACCAAACAGCATCAAATTAGGACAAAGCGTAACTTGACCATCAAGGAAGGATCTGGCATAATATAAATATAAAAAACCTCACCTGTCATACCTTGATAAGGAAATTTACCAGCCTTCACCTTCCCCCCCCCACCATTATGCCTCCTTGGTAGCGAGTGCGGGACTCGCAAAGATCGCTAAAAGCCCCGACGATGAGCGGGCATTCATTTCCCCTTTTTCTGCCCTTCCACAAGTCACACAAGCACTACATACAACCCTCGCGATGAAGGGTTCCCCCAAAAACCCCGATCTGCGCCCCGAAAAGCCCCTGGAAAAGCGCTCCTGTCAAACAGCGCTCCATTTTCTCAATGAACGGCAAACCCACCAATCAGGAGCATGCATTCAGCCAAGCCTCCATTTTGGAACGTTCAGCGCAGCTACTGTGATTCAATCATCACCTTCACGCTTGACTGCACGCTAAGTGGGTATTGACAGGCTCCCTGCTGCGAGAACAATGGAACTGAAACCAAAATGTATCTAGTTTGGGAAACTATTAATTATAACTTGTTACAATGTTGCAAGTGGACTTATTTAGAGTATGGGTGGCCAGTTTGACAGCTCAAACGTTAAATAACATAAAAATCAATATCTCAGCAATGCAATATCCGATCTGCTTGGTTCGGGTGTCTATCTGCTCCTAATAAAATAGCCTTTCTAACCCCTCGATCCCCGCCATCCTCCGATCATCAGAAGTATGTTATTTCGATGCTGTATAATTTTTGGACACTCAGCTCAGTGACTTTCATAATCCCTTATGCAGCGAGTCACGTACTCATCCAGCTGCAGGAGGAAACACACCCCTCCGGTACTTTACTTGAGCACCCATCCCTCAGTTACCATGACAGCCGACATCCTCTCATGAGTTCCCCATTGTTCTTCCCCAGTGGAAACCTTCAATGTGTATTGCACCCACCCTAAATCCCATCACCAGTTCCTGCCACCTCTCTTGACATGTAAAACTTGTTTTTCCCGTATGTAAATCTCGCTAGAACCTCCCCTCTCCACCCTCTCTCTGACGTTTTGATGATGTATTTTGCTATGTATTCTGGGCAATGGCGGGAAGCTTTAAAAGTTCATGACACCCATTGTTCGGGGTTCAGACGCTCCTGGACCTTGTTGCGCAATAAACTTCTTTGCCTTCGCTCCGATCTCCGGCTGGTCTCCATTGCCTCCGCAGCGAACCACGGGCTTCCTCCGTAGGACCGGGAGCTGAGCAGCCTCGACCCGGTAATTTCCGTAACACCTAAAATAAAGGATAAAGGGGGGGAGTGGCGCATCTATTATACCTCACCAGCAAAAGGAATGAAGACTCCAACAGCATCCAATAGAAAGGCGGATTGCCTGCTGACGTCATCAGACCTGCGCCGACAAGTAATGCCCCGCCCACCATTTTATAACTGCCAAGGACTTTCTGACACAAACCTGCTTAGTGGAAATGTGGGGAAAAGACGGAGCAGGAGGCAGGGCAGTTGCGGAAGAGAGGGGGGAGGAAAAAAAGGCAGGAGCGAAATAAGCCCAAGGCTGCCTGAGAGGTCGCAGGGAGTAAGACCGGCTCTGAGGGGATTTTGTCACTGGGGTGGGGGAGAATGCTCTTTTTAATGGCGTAGAGCATGGGGCCAGTTAATTGTGAGGAGGGGGTGTTTGTGTGGGGGGGAGGTGCGCTTTTACAGTAAAAAAAACCACAGCAAGGCCCGCAGTAGGCCTCCATAAGGTGCCCAGTGCCCTCACTTAAAATGGCCGCTGCACACTCACAGGCATTTTACAATTTCCCAAGTGCCCTCACCTAAAATGGCCACCACAGCTTCGCATGTTCCACACACACAGTCCCAAGTGATCAATACCAGCGACCAATGTGTTCTTTTATGTGAAATGCATCTCTGGGTTATTTGTGGGGCATAGGAATTCATTCATTCACATGGTCTGAGGGACAGTGGACCGGCCCACGGCTGAAAAAGGTTGCTGACCCCTGGGGACAGGGAAGAACGAAAACAGGAGCTTCCAGAATAATCTCGGGGTCAGAATTTAAAAAAGCAAAAAAACCCACAGCAACGCATGGCCGGGCCAGCTAGTGTATGTATGTATGTGTGTGTATGTGTGTGTATGTGTGTGTGTATATATATATATATATATATATATATATATACATATATATATATATCAGGCTCCTGGGGATGAGGGGTTGAACCAAAGGAGAAGGACCGCCAGGAGGAGGGCCTTGCAGAGACACTCCCCGGCCTCTTGCGGGACAACAAAGCAGCCTTGGGGGGGGGAGACCCTCAGGCGGCCCCTCCAGGCCTTTCACCCTGCAAGCTGTTGGTAGACTCGGGGACTCCCCCTCCCTCCCTCCCCCCTCAAGCAGAAGGTCCTTTGCCCCCCCCCTCAGGTGGGAATCCAGCAATAGGAGGCAGCAGCACAAACCCCAGAGAGAAACCTGGAGTGAATCCGGATCCTTTCAGAGGAGAAGCGCAGGAAGGGAAGCCTTGAGACTGGGGGGGGGGGGGGGGGGGAGTAAATCCTGGTCTTGTTCTTTGGGGAAGAAGCTCCTGAATTCAAAGGTGTGGGGAGCTGGAATGACAGGCGGGGGGGGGCGACGCGACACTTTCACCCTTCTGCATGACAACCCCTCCTCTTTTATGACGATGTCATGACGCTTTGGTGATGTATTGTGGGAAAAGCCGGAAACCCCTTTTGAATCTCTTCCACCCCCTCGCTGGGAGTTCCTTCTCTTTTTCACCTTGGAACCTTCCTTGCAACAAACCAAGATCAGGTCTCCCGACCCCTATTTTCCTCCTCCATCTCGGCTCCTCCTTTTGCTGACCCGAGGTAACTGGGGGGTGGGGGTGGGGGGGGGAAACCCGATTATGTTCTGTCACACTGTTGCTCCTGCTTCCGTTTCCAAGGGAGGGAGCAGCTCCGAAGCCAGCCCAGACTTTCCCCAAATAAGACCCCCCTGGGTGCTGCTGCGATGCCCGGGGCTCCGCCTTTGCAGAGAGAGGGAGGGAGGGAGGGGGGAGCCCGGCTCGCCAAGGGTTAAAAGGAACAGAGCTGCCTTCCTAGAGAGGACAGGAAATAAGGGGGGGGACACACGAGGTCCTCCCGAGTAAGTCCCCTCCCCCTTCCCCCTTTCCTCTCTTCCAGGCGGGAGGTTTTCGTCTCCTCTTCCAGATCTGCGTCGGGGGATCCTTTGGGATCTTGTAAGCCGCCTCTCTCTTCCCCATAGGGCGCAGTGGGGAGAAGGGGGGGGCGAGTCCCAGGGCTGCAGGGGAGGGGGCCTGGGGGGCGAGTTTAAATGAAGTCTGCTTCAAGTGGACGGTGCCAAGACTCCTAGATCCTTTTGATGGAAACACCATCAAAGCATTCCTGACAGATGGCTGTCAAGCCTCCGCTTCAAGACCTCCAAAGAAGGAGACTCCACCACACTCCTTGGAGCAAATTCCACTGTCCAACAGCTCTTACTGTCAGGAAGTTCTTCCTAATGTTTAGGTGGAATCTTCTTTCTTGTAGTTTGAATCCATTGCCCCGTGTCCGCTTCTCTGGAGCAGCAGAAAACAACCTTTCTCCCTCCTCTATATGACATCCTTTTATATATTTGAACATGGCTATCATATCACCCCTTAACCTTCTCTTCTCCAGGCTAAACATACCCAGCTCCCTAAGCCGTTCCTCATAAGGCATCGTTTCCAGGCCTTTGACCATTTTGGTTGCCCTCCTCTGGACACGTTCCAGCTTGTCAGTATCCTTCTTGAACTGTGGTGCCCAGAACTGGACACAGTATTCCAGGTGAGGTCTGACCAGAGCGGAATACAGTGGTACTATTACTTCCCTTGATCTAGATGCTATACTCCTATTGATGCAGCCCAGAATTGCATTGGCTTTTTTAGCTGCTGCATCACACTGTTGACTCATGTCAAGTTTGTGGTCTACCAAGACTCCTAGATCCTTTTCACATGTACTGCTCTCAAGCCAGGTGTCACCCATCCTGTATTTGTGCCTTTCATTTTTTTTTGCCCAAGTGTAGTACTTTACATTTCTCCCTGTTAAAATTCATCTTGTTTGCTTTGGCCCAGTTCTCTAATCTGTTAAGGTCATTTTGAAGTGTGATCCTGTCCTCTGGGGTATTAGCCACCCCTCCCAATTTGGTGTCATCTGCAAACTTGATCAGGATGTCCTCAAGCCCATCATGCCATGGCCACATCCTCTCTGTGCCAAAGGGACAGTGGCTGGAGCTAGACATGGGCCCTCCTGGTCACCAAGGCCACCCATGCCTTGGGTGTGAAGCTCTGGAACTAGGAAGTGGGGTTGGGAGGGTCCCCCACTATTGCCTTGGCTCCAAATTACACTTGATACAAACGACTCACTTGTCATTCACAGTTATCCGACTTCTTCCTCCTCTTCTCCCTCCCCCCTTTTATTTTTGTGCAGAAAGCTTGGAGTCTGAGCTGTGGTGCAATCCAGCCCTGGTTCCTAGCAAGACTCAACCATGCTTGCTCAGGGAACATTTTTCTTCTCTGCATTGTATATTGATCTTATAATAGAAGAATGTGTTTGATTTGTAGGATTTGTTGCACCTTGCATTAGGGCCCACAGAACTTGGCAGAGGCCCAAGGGGCTCCTTCTGATCTCTGGGAGGTGTCCTGAGAACAGAGATGGATGAACAAGACTCAGCTGGCCCTGAAGCAGGAAGAGGCCATGCCCTGGAAACTGGGAGCAGTGGGAGATTCCGTGAAAATTCCGTGCAGAAGATCCTGGGTGAGGAGGACACCCTCCACTCAGCTGTGCAGAGCCAGCAGCTCAGGCAGGAGGCCACAGGACCCCGAGAGTTTTGCAGCCAACTCTACCACTTTGACCATCAGTGGCTGAAGCCAGAAAGACACACGAAAGCTCAGATGTTGGACCTGGTGATCTTGGAGCAGTTCCTGGCTGTCCTTCCTCCAGAGCTGGAGAGCTGGGTGAGGGAATGTGGAGCGGAGACCAGTTCCCAGGCAGTGGCGCTGGCTGAAGGATTCCTCCTGAGTCAGGCACTGGAGAGAAAGCAGGCAGAGGGGCAGGTGAGAGAGACTTTTCCTCTGGATACTCCCAAGGGGCTCCAAAGAGGAGGGTGAATATCCCCAAATGCTCTAGTACAGAGGTTTTCACCTTTCCTGAGTCCATGGTTCCCTTGTTCAAGTATGGTACATCCTTTCTGTGTGGGGAAATGCTCTTTGAGCCTCAGAAGCCCAGGTATGTCACCCTGTGCCTGCTGAGCCAGCAGCCCCTCACCCCTTTTCAAACACCCTCCTTTGTGAAGTCTTCCCTCAGCCTCCTCTCCCCTCTCCTTGGGAGTCCTCCTGGTAGGGCTGGGCAGTATCTGGTTTTCAAGCAGTTAAATATCACCATCTCTCATGATATATATCTGCGGTGGTGGAGGGCCTTGCTGGGCCTCCCCATGGGAGCAGAGGGTCCCACCATACCTCCTCACAGCGGCAGAGGGTGTGCTGCCTTTCCCCGCAGCAGATGAGGGCCTTGACAAGGTTCCCTACGAGAGCGGAGGGCCTTAAAATGGAAGGAAGTAGTAGTTTTAATAAAAATACTAAATAAACTTTTCTAATCCTTCTCCCCATTCTCTGTTTTGAATCCTTCTTGCTCTTTCAGGGGAAGGATCTTTTTGCAGAAATGGGTCTGGATTCTTCTGAGGCAGAGAACACTCCATTGGACACCAGAGAGAGGTCTCTGGGTAAGGAGGAAAGAGTGTTTTCTCCCCCGTTTTGTCACATTCTCTTGGTTTTGAAACTAATCTGTGAGTTCTTTACCAAGATGGACTGGGAGTGAAGCCCGTTCCCCCCTGTCCCTGGGGGGAACTTGCAAGGAGAATTACTCTCAGTCATCCTTGTTGTTCCTTCGCCAATGATCTCCCGCTGCCTCCATTAAGGCAGAGCAGAACCGGAAGCTAGCAGGGGAGACTTTGACGAAGCCCAACCCGTACTTAGAGATGCACTGTTTCACCTCTGAGAGAAGCAGGTGCTTACAGTTTCCCACTTAACTTTGTCTCTCCCAGGTGACAGAATGATGCCACCAGGACCTGCTCCTTCATCTTTTCATGGTGGTGGAGGGGAGGCAGTGGCTGTGGACCCAGATCAGGTAGGGGGAAGGAGCCTTGTGGGGAAAGACTGCTTGGATGCCGACTGGCTGGACACAGTTGGGTGCAGAGGAATGGTGGGAGGAGGAGGTGTCTGAAGGTGGAGAGGGAACAGGGCTCAGGGAGCAGAGGGAGTCTGTGGCAGAGAGCAGCCCAGACTCAGAGGCAGAAGCTGCAGCAGGAGAGTGGGATGAGGAAGGCAGAGAGGGGTCTGGCCGCTGTAGAAAACAAGAGGGCCAAGTGTAATGGATCACGTGAATGTTCTCTAAGAGGACAGCCTTTTTCCTTTTCTGTTAGGGTCCAGTGTGCTTTGAAGATGTAGCTTTGCATTTCACTGATGAGGAGTGGGCGTTGCTGGATCCTGACCAGAGAGCTCTGCATCAGGAGGTCATGGAGGAGATTCGTGGGATGTTGGACTCACTCGGTAAGGCTCCCTATTGGATCATCTTAGCTTCTTTTGGAATTAAAGACATCTCTCTAGGTGACGAACCTCTGATATTTCGATGGGGCTCAACAGCGCCACCCACAGCACCTGGGGTGCTAACACTCCCACAGCAAACCTTGGATGGAGGGCTACTGATTGTTTCCCCTGTGAATATTCTTCCTCCAGTTTTGCCTTTGAAAACCATGATCAGGCTGTCTGAACTGCCCAGGCCTTCTTGAATGTTGGCATCAGAGTGATTTTGGGTTTTGAAGGCACTTCTGTCAATTTTTCTGCTTTTCTTCTTGCTTCTGTCTCTCTGGTTGACATTGGAGCCTGACATTGGAGATGGCACAGGTTCCACAACCCCATCCCAAAAAAGAGCCAGGCTTTTTGAATCTCAGGCAGTGAACACTGTAGTAACAATAATGATAATTTTATTATTTTTACCCTGCTGGTCTGACTAGGTTGCCCCAGCCACTCTGGGCAGCTTCCAATAGATAGAAAAACATAACAAAACATCAAACATAAAAAACTTCCTGATACAGAGGTGCCTTCAGAAGTCCTCTAAAAGTTGCATAGTTATTTCCTTGACATCTGATGGGAGGGTGTTCCACAGGGTGGGTGTCCCTACTGAGAAGGCCCCCTGACTCGTCCCCTGTAACTTCTCACAATAATGTAACATTTAAATAAGGAAACTTGAATAAATAATGATGATTATGATGAATCTGCAAATAGGCGGGAAGTAGACCATCTTGTTTCATAGTGCAGCAGAAATAACTTGGTGCTAAATGCCCAAAAGACAGTGGAAATGATAATCGATTTTAGAAAGCAGCCTCCCATCTCGCTGCCACTTTCCATTCTTGGCAACATGCTTGTAGTGGTAGAGTCCTTTAAAGAATTTAAAGAATTCCTGGGCTCTATAATTTCTTGAATCCTGAATTAGTCAGGCAACATCAATATTACCATTAAAAAGGTCCACCAGAGATTGTATTTCTTGCGACAACTAAGAAAATTTAATTTGCCCCAAGAATTGTTGATCCAATTTTACAGAGGTACCATTGAAACTGTTCTCTGTAATTCTATTACTGTCTGGCATGGTACAGCCTCCAAGCTGGATAAGAAGAGGCTCCAACGATCACTGAGAATGGCAGAGAGGGTAATTAGTGTTAGTTTGCCTCCAACAGAGGCACTTTATGATGCTTGAGCCAGGAAGAGAGCAGAGAGAATCGTCACAGACCCTTTGCATCCTGGTCATTACCTGTTTGATTTACCGTATTTTTCGCTCCATAAGACGCACATTTTTCCTCCTAAAAAGTAAGGGGAAATGTCTGTGCACCTTATGGAGCGAATGGATGGTCCCTGGAGCTGAATTGCCCAGGGACCAAAAGAAGATGGAGCTTTTTATTTTACAAAGATAGAAGGGGGTGTTGAAAGGCTGCCGCTTTACAGCTGATCAGCAAGAGATCGGGGAGAGAGATAAGGTCGCTGCTCCCTTTCTGCAGAGGAGGCTGTTCATTTCCCCAGCGACATGTGACTGCCTGATTAGATCAGTGTTTTTCAACCTTTTTTGGGCAAAGGCACACTTGTTTCATGAAAAAAATCACGAGGCACACCACCATTAGAAAATGTTAAAAAAATTAACTCTGTGCCTATATTGACTATATATAAAGTAATTCTCTTGAATTTTTCAATTTTTCCCACGGCACACCAGGCAACATCTCGCGGCACACTAGTGTGCCGCGGAACAGTGGTTGAAAAACACTGGATTAGATTATCTGTCTGGAAACAGTAGAAAGGGCTTTGAGCTGCTCCTTTTGCAAATGGGTCTTTTTTGCTTTGCAAAAGCAGCAGCACAACAACTTTGATTTGATCCTTTTGCAAATGTGTCTTTTCTCCTTTGCAAAAGCAGCAGCAGCAGCAGCAGCACAACTTTGAACTGATCCTCAAAAAGGGGGGCTTTCCCCCTTTCCACCTCAAAAAACTAGGTGCATCTTACGGAGCGAAAAATACGGTACTTCCATCTGAACGTCATTACAGGACTTTATACACAAAAACATCTAGGCATAGGAATAGTATTTTTCCCTGTGCCATCAAACCGTTGAATTTGTAGTTGTGTGTAGAAGGGAGGTCAGTTGGTGCTATGGGGTTCCTTTGTTGTGCTGTTGTAGCGTGAGGGGAATAGTGTTTGTATGAGGTACGTTTTCTTTACATTGCAATGTAGTTGAAGTAAAATTCCAAATAATAAAGCTGATATGACAAGTTTCTGTTGCATTCCGTGAGGTCGAAAATTTAAGAAAACATCCAAATTGGTTTAAGGTGATGCACATCAAAATTAAAATATTTAGCCACTAAAAAAAATTAAATTAGTACAGATCCATATTTAAATCTGAACGAATGACGTTACCAAGTTAAGCTGTACAGTTATCTTTTAAAAACTTGAGACAGAAAACATCTAACATTCAACTTGAATTGTATAGGAAACTAGATATTTTTACAGAACAAAAGGAACATTATAACATCAGACTCCCTTCAGTTCTTTCCCTGTCACAAGCATTAATTAGCATTGCTCCATAATTTGGGGCTGCACTTCTTCCCGAGACTCTAATCTGTTTTCCTCTTAGTTTCAGGTGGTGATGAATTGGAAATGAAGAAGAAGGAAGACCACAAGGAAATCCACACAGCGGAGGAGCCATATCAGGATTCAGACTGTGGAGAGAACTTCAGTCACAGCACCAGTTCCTCTTCCCATCAAAGAAACTGCCTTGAGAAGAAACCCTATCAGTGCTTGGAGTGTGGAAAGAGTTTCGTCTCCAAAAATGGTTTCACTGCCCATCAAAGAGTTCATACAGGGGAGAAACCATATATGTGTGTGGAATGTGGAAAGAGCTTCAGTCACTACCCAAGTTTCACTTCCCATCGAAGAATTCATACAGGGGAGAAACCCTATCAGTGCCTGGAATGTGGAAAGAGCTTCAGTCGAAAGAGTTTCAAGTCCCATCGAGGAATTCATACAGGGGAGAAACCATATCAGTGCTTGGAGTGTGGAAAGAGCTTCGTCTCCAAAAAAGGTCTCACTGCCCATCGAATTATTCATACAGGGGAGAAACCATATAAGTGCCTGGAATGTGGAAAGAGCTTCAATCGGGGCTCCTATCTCATTGTCCATCAAATAATTCATACAGGGGAGAAACCATATAAGTGCCAGGAATGTGGTAAGAGCTTCGCCTGGAAAAAGAGATTTGCTTCCCATCAAAGAATTCATATCAGGGGAGAAACCCTATAAGTGCTTGGAATGTGGAAAGAGCTTCAGGTGGAAAGAAAATCTCATTACCCATCAAAGAATTCATACAGGGGAGAAGATATATCAGTGCCTGGAATGTGGAGAGAGCTTCAGTCAGGGCTCCCATCTCACTTACCATCAAAGAATTCATACAGGGGAGAAACCCTATCAGTGCTTGGAATGTGGAAAGAGCTTCAGGTGGAAAGAAAATCTCATTACCCATCAAAGAATTCATACTGGGGAGAAACCCTACCAGTGCTCGGAATGTGGAAAGAGCTTCAGTCGAAAAGACAGTTTCACTTTCCATCAAGGAATTCATACAGGGGAGAAACCATATCAGTGCTTGGAATGTGGAAAGAGCTTCAGTCGAAAAGACACTTTCACTTCCCATCAAAGAATTCATACAGTGGAGAAACCCTATCAGTGCTTGGAATGTGGAAAGAGCTTCAGAACCAGCTCCCATCTCACTTCCCATCAAAGGATTCATACAGGGGAGAAACCATTTCAGTGCCAAGAGTGTGGAAAGACTTTCACCTGGAAAGAAAGTCTCACTTCCCATCAAAGAAGTCATACAGGGGAAAAACCCTATAAGTGCCTGGAATGTGGAAAGAGCTTCACAAGCAGCTCCCATCTCACTTCCCATCAAAGGATTCATACAGGGGAGAAACCATATCAATGCCAAGAGTGTGGAAAGAGCTTCACCTGGAAATTAAGTTTCACTTTCCATCAAAGAATTCATATAGGAGAAAAACCATATCATTGCCTGGAATGTGGAAAGAGCTTCGGAAACAGCTCCAATCTCACTTCCCATCAAAGAATTCATACAGGGGAGAAACCATATCAATGCCAAGAGTGTGGAAAGAGCTTCACCTGGAAAGAAAGTCTCACTTCCCATCAAATAATTCATATAGCAGAAAAACCCTTTCAGTGCCTGGAATGTGGAAAGAGCTTCAGTCAGAAGGGTAGTCTCACTTCCCATCAAAAGATTCATACAGGGGAGAAACCCTATCAGTGCTTGGAATGTGGAAAGAGCAAAAGATTTACAGGGGAGAAACCCAGGAAAGAAAGTCTCTTGGAATGTGGAAAGACTTCCCAGGAAATCAAAGAATTCATCAAAGAACAGGGGAGAAACCCTATCAGTGCTTGGAATGTGGAAAGAGCTTCACCAGGAAAGAAAGTCTCACTTCCCATCAAAGAATTCATACCGGGGAGAAACCCAGGGGAGAAACAGATCAGTGTTTGGAATGTGGAAAGAGCTTCACCAGGAAAATAAGTTTCATTTCCCATCAAACAATTCATTCAGGCGAGAAACCATATCAGTGCGTGGAATGTGGAAAGAGCTTCACCAGGAAACAAAGTCTCACTTCCCATCAAAGAATTCATACGATGGAGAAACCCTATCAGTGCTTGGAATGTGGAAAGAGCTTCACCTGGAAAATAAGTTTCATTTCCCATCAAACAATTCATTCAGGAGAGAAACCATATCAGTGCGTGGAATGTGGAAAGAGCTTCACCAGGAAAGAAAGTCTCACTTACCATCGAATAATTCATACGGGGGAGAAACCCTATCAGTGCTAGGAATGTGGAAAGAGCTTCAGTCCAAAAGCGAATCTCACTTTCATCAAAGAATACACACAGGGGAGGAATCATATCAGTGCCAAGTGCGTGATTGGAGGGATTCATGAAAGTCTGTTCTCGTTGTTAAATTTATTTTAAAAAAAACAATTGGAGTTCTTAAAAGGACTGAGAGCTGTCTGAAAGTGCTAAAATTGGGACAGGTTTGGGCAAGTTCATTTCTCTTTGAAGGAAAATATTCCTTCTACTCTGAGCCACTTAAAGAGAATTATAGAATCATAGAATCATAGAATCATAGAGTTGGAAGAGACCACAAGGGCCATCCAGTCCAACCCCCTGCCAAGCAGGAAACACCATCAAAGCATGCCTGACAGATGGCTGTCAAGCCTCTGCTTGTTGTTGTTGTTGTTGTTCAGTCGTTCAGTCGTGTCCGACTCTTCGTGACCCCATGGACCAGAGCACGCCAGGCACGCCTATCCTTCACTGCCTCTCGCAGTTTGGCCAAACTCATGCCAGTCGCTTCGAGAACACTGTCCAACCATCTCATCCTCTGTCGTCCCCTTCTCCTTGTGCCCTCCATCTTTCCCAACATCAGGGTCTTTTCCAGGGAGTCTTCTCTTCTCATGAGGTGGCCAAAGTACTGGAGCCTCAACTTCAGGATCTGTCCTTCTAGTGAGCACTCAGGGCTGATTTCTTTGAGAATGGATAGGTTTGATCTTCTTGCAGTCCATGGGACTCTCAAGAGTCTCCTCCAGCACCATAATTCAAAAGCATCAATTCTTCGGCGATCAGCCTTCTTTATGGTCCAGCTCTCACTTCCGTACATTACTACTGGGAAAACCATAGCTTTAACTATACGGACCTTTGTCGGCAAGGTGATGTCTTTGCTTTTTAAGATGCTGTCTAGGTTTGTCATTGCTTTTCTCCCAAGAAGCAGGCGTCTTCTAATTTCGTGACTGCTGTCACCATCTGCAGTGATCATGGAACCCAAGAAAGTAAAATCTCTCACTGCCTCCATTTCTTCCCCTTCTATTTGCCAGGAGGTGATGGGACCAGTGGCCATGATCTTAGTTTTTTTGATGTTGAGCTTCAGACCATATTTTGCGCTCTCCTCTTTCACCCTCATTAAAAGGTTCTTTAATTCCTCCTCACTTTCTGCCATCAAGGTAGTATCATCAGCATATCTGAGGTTGTTGATATTTTTTCCGGCAATCTTAATTCCGGTTTGGGATTCATCCAGTCCAGCCTTTCGCATGATGAATTCTGCATATAAGTTAAATAAGCAGGGAGACAATATACAGCCTTGTCGTACTCCTTTCCCAATTTTGAACCAATCAGTTGTTCCATATCCAGTTCTAACTGTAGCTTCTTGTCCCACATAGAGATTTCTCAGGAGACAAATGAGGTGATCCGGCACTCCCATTTCTTTAAGAACTTGCCATAGTTTGCTGTGGTCAACACAGTCAAATGCTTTTGTGTAGTCAATGAAGCAGAAGTAGATGCTTTTCTGGAATTCTCTAGCTTTCTCCATAATCCAGCGCATGTTTGCAATTTGGTCTCTGGTTCCTCTGCCCCTTCGAAATCCAGCTTGCACTTCTGGGAGTTCTCGGTCCACATACTGCTTAAGCCTGCCTTGTAGAATTTTAAGCATAACCTTGCTAGCGTGTGAAATGAGTGCAATTGTGCGGTAGTTGGAGCATTCTTTGGCACTGCCCTTCTTTGGGATTGGGATGTAGACTGATCTTCTCCAATCCTCTGGCCACTGCTGAGTTTTCCAAACTTGCTGGCATATTGAGTGTAGCACCTTAACAGCATCATCTTTTAAAATTTTAAATAGTTCAGCTGGAATATCATCACTTCCACTGGCCTTGTTGTTAGCAAGGCTTTCTAAGGCCCATTTGACTTCACTCTCCAGGATGTCTGGCTCAAGGTCAGCAACCACATTACCTGGGGTGTATGAGACCTCCATATCTTTCTGGTATAATTCCTCTGTGTATTCTTGCCACCTCTTCTTGATGTCTTCTGCTTCTGTTAGGTCCTTTCCACTTTTGTCCTTAATTGTGGTAATCTTTGTACGAAATGTTCCTTTCATATCTCCAATTTTCTTGAACAGATCTCTGGTTTTTCCCATTCTGTTATTTTCCTCTATTTCTTTGCATTGCTCGTTTAGAAAGGCCCTCTTGTCTCTCCTTGCTATTCTTTGGAAATCTGCATTCAATTTCCTGTATCTTTCACGATCTCCCTCGCATTTTGCTTGCCTTCTCTCCCCCGCTATTTGTAAGGCCTCATTGGACAGCCACTTTGCTTTCTTGCATTTCTTTTTCATTGGGATGGTTTTCGTTGCTGTCTCCTGTATAATGTTACGAGCCTCCATCCACAGTTCTTCAGGCACTCTATCCACCAAATCTAAATCCTTAAACCTGTTCTTCACTTCAACTGTGTATTCATAAGGAATTTGATTTAGATTGTATCTTACTGGCCCAGTGGTTTTTCCTACTTTCTTCAGTTTAAGCTGGAATTTTGCTATAAGAAGCTGATGATCTGAGCCACAGTCAGCTCCAGGTCTTGTTTTTGCTGAGTGTATAGAGCTTCTCCATCTTTGGCTGCAGAGAATATAATCAATCTGATTTCGATGTTGCCCATCTGGTGATGTCCATGTGTAGAGTCGTCTCTTGTGTTGTTGGAAAAGAGTGTTTGTGATGACTAGCTTGTTCTCTTGACAGAACTCTATTAGCCTTTGCCCTGCTTCATTTTGAACTCCAAGGCCAAACTTGCCAGTTGTTCCTTTTATCTCTTGACTCCCTACTTTAGCATTCCAATCCCCTATAATGAGAAGAACATCCTTCTTTGGTGTCATTTCTATAAGGTGTTGTAAGTCTTCATAGAACTGATCAATTTCAGTTTCTTCAGCACTGGTAGTTGGTGCATAAACTTGGATTACTGTGATGTTAAAAGGTCTGCCTTGGATTCGTATCGACATCATTCTATCATTTTTGAAATTGCATCCCAGTACAGCTTTCGCCACTCTTTTGTTGACTATGAGGGCCACTCCATTTCTTTTACGGGATTCCTGCCCACAGTAGTAGATATGATAGTCATCCGAACTGAATTCGCCCATTCCTGTCCATTTTAGTTCACTGATGCCTAGGATGTCAATGTTTATTCTTGCCATCTCACTTTTTACCACATCCAGCTTTCCAAGGTTCATGGTTCTTACATTCCAGGTTCCTATGCAATACTTTTCTTTACAGCATTGGACTTTCCTTTCGCTTCCAGGCATATCCGCAACTGAGCGTCCTTTCGGCTTTGGCCCAGCCGCTTCATCAGCTCTGGATCTACTTGTACTTGTCCTCCGCTCTTCCCCAGTAGCATGTTGGACGCCTTCCGACCTGAGGGGCTCATCTTCCAGCGTCATATCTTTTATATGCCTGTTGTCTTTATCCATGGAGTTTTCTTGGCAGGGATACTGGAGTGGCTTGCCAGTTCCTACTCCAGGTGGATCACGTTTGGTCCAAACTCTCCGCTACGACCTGCCCATCTTGACCTGTCTATAGCTTCCCTGAGTAATTCAAGCCCCTTCGCCACGACAAGGCAGTGATCCATGAAGGGGAGCCTCTGCTTAAAGACCTCCAAAGAAGGAGCCTCTGCTTAAAGACCTCCAAAGAAGGAGACTCCACCACACTCCTTGGCAGCAAATTCCACTGCTGGAATTCCTTTAAGACAACCACTCTTCTCTGGACATCTAAATTGCTATGTCCTCTTGGACTCTTTTTTATGGCTCCTCTCTTAAAGTAATTATTTGGTTTATTTGTATAATTCGAATCTTAATTTGAGAAATTGGATTGTATATTAAACAGCTTATGTGGACAAATTTGACCACTAGAGACACTGACAAAGAAAACAGAAACGCTAGCTGTCTCCATGAAAGGAATGGAGGAAAAATCTGAAAAGCTGGAAAAGGAGGCAAATAAATGGAAATCAGAACAGGAGACGCTTAGGATTGGGTGGAAGGCAAAAGGCATTTGCAGGTGCATTGGTGGTCCTTGAGACGGAAATCCCAGACTCTGTGACTGAGAGGAGGGAGGAGAGCAGGATTTTAGCAAAGGTTTGAGCGGAGAGGCTTGGGGTTGAAGAGGAATTCATGGAGGAGGCGCCACCCTCCTCACGAGCCTGACCACGGGCACCGTGACAACTGCCCTCTGCTGCAACCATACTCTGGCCGCTGGTTTGCCGCTGGTTTGCTCTACGCAGAAGGGGAAGCTTGAGGATTCTTCGACCCTGCCCTCCGCATGACGACTCTAGGGCAATGGCAATCGTACCTTATTAGATGTTACTGGGGGGGCTCATATTAGCTTTGTTGACTAGTGAAATGGATGCCAACCTAATGCCAAATTTAGGTGACAATCTGTATATAAATCAAATGGAGGAAGTGGCTTCCACTTTTAATCTGACAAATTGTTGGGCATGTGGGCATAGGGAGAGCCCTTCCCCTAAGTCCCAAATGGATTATAAGTGCTCGTTCTGTAGTAACTAATAATAGTACCCCTGAATGGAATGAGCATCTGAAGTGGAGAATAGAGTTACCCCCTGAAGGTGAATTTTGTATTTCCCGGACCCATGGTGGTGTGTATATGGGACAGAGCTCCTGCAAGTGGACCTATGAATGGGGGCAGGATGGACCCAGACCTTGGAGGTGGTGTTGGGTGGATAAAAGTGGAAAGCGTGTCTTATTTCACACATTTTGGAGCACTCATAATGACACTGGGGAGGAGGCTGAATGTACATTTGAAAGTCAGGAGGATGTGTGGCGCTGTACATACCATAACTGAGGACAGGATATTGGTTCACTGGGTTGGCGGGATAATAAATATTTCCCACTCCCACAATATGCATCCCAGCTCTACCCGAGTGAAAATAGAGCTCCATAAGGTCATTATTGGATATGTGCAACAACTCCCTATACCATCCTCCCCAAAGAATGGATTGGTGTTTGCTATATAGGGATAATTATGCCAAAGTTCTTTTTCCTCCCCAGAGAAGTAGGTATTCAATTGGCCATTCCATTGTACGATGATTTAAGGCACAAGAGATCGGCAAATGTGTCCTCAATGGGAGGTGCCCAAAAATGGAAATCCCAGGAATGGCCAGCACAAGTATGGCATAACCCTTTCGGCACCTGGTGGTCCAAGCTGTTTGGGACCGGATGGGTGGCAGCCCTAGTAAAAGGAGTAGCCATGTTTATCTTCGCGATCCTTGCCTTGCTCTTCTTCGTTCCTTGTTTTCTTGCCCTGATCCGCCACCTGGTTTCTAATACGCTTTCCAGCTTAACCCAAAAGCAGTTACTTTTGCAATACCAACAACTGCCTCAGGAGGGCCCAGAAGAGCTACCTGAGTAGTTTTGCACCTTTAGCTTGAAGGGGGAATGTAGCAGTGGCCCAAAGGGGCCACAATGAATATACCTTTATTAATCATGGAATATGCTTATAATAGAAATATTATGGTAACCTGTTGCTTTAAGGAAACAGATGATTCTTTGCAAGAGACCTTCCCTACTGGGAAAGAAGGACAGCAAATACGTCAATCACATTCATAAGCTAGAACATAAGTTGATACATAGAACAAAGGCCTAACACAGATTCCCATGCACGCAAACTAACGAAAACATAACAGAGCGGTGAGAACCAAGGTTTAGTTAGAAATGCTTATTGCGCATGCGTATTAGATTAGGTAATGTACATGTGTACTAAACTGAAATGAGGCAATGAAATATGATTGGTTAATTTGAATTCCTTTGTTTGAAATGTTATAAATACCCCTGCCCAGACCTTCGGACGGGGTTGCAGTCTTTGCGAAACGATTTCCACTGTAACCCTTATTGCTTTGCAATAAAGAAAAGAAAATGGACTCCTAGCTCCTTTGTCTCTGAGTTTTATTGGCGTAGCTCAGAAGAAGCTGCCTTTAGCCCAATGCAACAAGGGGGTGGTGGTTTCTTTTTGTAAAAAAACCAATGTGAATAAATACCCCCCAATGCCACCCCCTGGTTGGTTTTCCTGTCTTAAGAAGCTTCTCTCCCTTTGCCCCCACCCCACCCAAATAAAAGTCCCACAAGCAGCTGCCCTCCAGGCCTTCCTCCGCCCATCTTTGGGCCTCAAGGCATGTGGGCAGGACTTGGTTGGGGGCCAGGCTGGGCTCTGAGGTCTGCCTTCCTCTCCATCCACTGCGAAGCTTGTCTACTAGCTAATGGATAAAGGGTTGTTTGGAAGTGTCACGGAAATGGGGATCCAAGGGCAAAGTTACCCGTCCACCTGGATCGTCAGGCAAAGGCCTGAGGACGTTGCGGAACAAAAGGAGTCCAGCCGCCACAGAGCAAAGCAAGGCACAAAGTTTATTGCGCAATAGGTTCCAGACAAGTCTGAACCCCGAACAATGGGTGTCACGAACTTTTAAAACTTCCCGCCATTGCCCAGAATACATAGCGAAATACATCATCAAACGTCAGAGAGAGAGGGTGGAGAGGGGAGGTTCTAGCGAGATTTACATACGGGAAAAACAAGTTTTACATGTCAAGAGGGGTGGCAGGAACTGGTGATGAGATTTAGGGTGGGTGCAATACACATTGGAGGTTTCCACTGGGGAAGAACAATGGGGAACTCTCGAGAGGATGTCGGCTGTCATGGTAACTGATGGATGGGTGCTCAAGTATAGTACCGGGAGGGTGTATTTCCTCCTGCAGCTGGATGAGTACGTGACTCGCTGCATAAGGGATTATGAAAGTCACTGAGCTGATGTCCAAAAATTATACAGCATCGAAATAACATACTTCTGATGATCGGAGGATGGCGGGGACCGAGGGGTTAGAAAGGTTATTTTATTAGGAGCAGATAGACACCCGAACCAAGCAAATCGGATATTGCATTGCTGAGATATTGATTTTTATGTTATTTAACGTTGGAGCTGTCAAACTGCCCACCCACAGTCTAAATAAGTCCACTTGCAACATTGTAACAAGTTATAATTAATAGTTTCCCAAACTAGATACACTTTTGGTTTCAGTTCCATTGTTCTCGCAGCAGGGAGCCTGTCAATACCCACTTAGCGTGCAGTCAAGCGTGAAGGTGATGATTGAATCACTGCAGGCGAGCTGAACGTTCCAAAATGGAGGCTGGGCTGAATGCATGCTCCTGATTGGTGGGCCTGCCGCTCATTGAGAAAATGGTGTGTAGCGAAGCGCTTTTGACAGACGCAGCGGTACGGGGTTTTAGGCTTTATGTACAGCCTTTTCGAAGGGGCTTGGGGGGGGATCAGTGTGCTGCTTGTGAGACCGTGTGGGGAAACTTGTGGAGGGGAGTCCCGGCTGGCCGCCTCGTCAGTAGACCTTCGGGAAGAGCACTCCCCCTGCCGGTTTCCCTATCATATCCCCCATTCGGAGAGAGGGTTGCGGCCGTTCCGGAGGAACAGCAACCCCTTCTCTCCGCACTTTCACAGTTCGGTGATCTGGTATTCCCCTTCCCCCAGGTGCTGCATTTGCACGTACTCAGGGAAGGTGACGGAACCGTGAGAGTAGGCTCGGAGGGGAAATATGGAATTTGGAGCCTGCTGGATGGGGCAGCGGAACAGGGAGCAGCAAGGAGCCCAACAATGGATAGCACAGCAGAAAATTAGGAGGCATAAGACAAAGAATATAACAAATAAAACAATACCCTTCAACAGTTGCTTTACCCAACCCAGGTTTGGTAACCATCCCCACAAGTCAAAGTCTGACAGACCCTCATGCTGGATGTTCTGCAGTTGCCCGGCAAGTTTGTGGATATTATTAAGGTGCCCGGTGATATTTAAAGTTTGATCCGTCACATAGGTACAGCATTCAGAGCCAATTAATGCACAAGTCCCGCCCTCCGAAGATAATAAAAAGTCTGTCGCAATGCGATTTTGAAGGGATAATTGACGAACCTGGGTGAGTTCAGTGGTTAGAGAATCTGTAAGTTGTTCCGTTTCCCGCATAAATCGCAGGAGGATGTCAGTCAGCTTCAAGATGTCAACGTGGTTGGAGCCGGCCCCGTAAGCCGGGAACAGCGCTCTTCCCCATGTCTCTCCGTTCGCTGCAACTTCGGAGAGGTCAGAAAGAGCCTGCTGCTCCCTCTTATTTCGCTGTCTGCCCACTGGCAATTCTCGGGTGACCCGTATACCAGGCACGATATATCCTATGTAGCAGGAGCCGGACATATGCGGGCTGATCCACCGGTACCCACGGTGGGCGCAGATCCACCACAGCCCCGCAAGGTACGACTCCATCCTGCCGGAGGCAAAGCTGTACAACAAGCCTGGATTCAGGGACTCCGTGGGGCGGACAGCGATAGTCCAGGCCAGGGAAAGATTGGCGACACGCTGGACCTCCCCAGGGCTAGTGACAGTCACCTGCCCGTCGTCGTGGAGTTCCAGGGTGATGGCGCAAGTACTGGTTCCGACAGTTGGCCCCTGTCCAGTGAAGAGGCGGCATAGGGGTCCTTTCGTGGGTCCAGTCAAATAGAGGTACTGGTGTGTGAGGTTCAAGGCTGTCAGGTTCCAAGAAGGGATGTCCCCTGACCGAAACTGTTCCAAGGTAATGGCTACTGGGACAAGGGGTAGCCCCTGTCGGATATGGCTTGGGGCATGGGCACAAATCCAACAGTCCGGTTCAGAGGTTTCCTTAGCCACCTTGCTAAGGAGCTGTATGAAGGAATTTTGTTCCCAAGAGGAAAGGAAGTCCGGTTCCACCAATGACGGGTCCGTGCCAAGACGCCGGGGGGCGGTGCCAATTGGATGCAGTGGGTCAGAGGTATTGAGGAGTGTGGCACTTGTAGCAATGCCGCCACACCGCTGGGGGCCCGTGTGGTCCCATACCGGAGGGTGAGAAGGGGTGGCTGGATGGTGCCATCCTTCCAGGTATTTGTACCCTTCCCAGCCCCCCACAAGTCCGAGGTCCCATAGGCAGCAGTATCGCCTGAGGCAGATCCCCTGCAGGCGTGACCTGCTACGGACTGGGGCCATCCGGAGACATTGGAATCCAAAGATGAGGTGGTCGGCCTGATGATGGTCATCAG
This sequence comes from Lacerta bilineata, assembly GCA_900245895.1. Taxonomy (NCBI): domain Eukaryota; kingdom Metazoa; phylum Chordata; class Lepidosauria; order Squamata; family Lacertidae; genus Lacerta; species Lacerta bilineata. The sequence goes on along the minus strand of OFHV01003451.1, from coordinate 10,872 downwards.
TATAGATATGGGTGCTTCCCCCACGCTCCACATCAGTCCAGTCCGGGAGTTTGGAAGTTTCCCCTCGAGCGAAGAGGAGGTAGGACCCATTTACACAACGGAGACGGTAATATCCATGGTCCAGAGCGAGGGAAGCAGACCCAATGCGGTGGTAGTACTGGTTGCGAATGAAGAGTTCCCAGTACTCCGAACCTGAGAGTCGGGGTACTAAAGAATGGCGCAATAAAGTTCGTGATTCGGGTAAGCAGAAATCAAAGTCCCCCATTCGGTCCTGATTTTCTGTACCCCCCAGGTCAATGGTGTGGAAACCCAAGAACCGGTAATCAGTTTGCAGCCCAAAGCAATGTCCGGTGGCAGGGGCCGGAAGTATAGTCCACAGAGAAAGGAGAAGACAAAGGGAAAGTCTCATAGTTTTCATGAGGACGAACAAAGGGATCGCTGTCAGTGGGCTGTCAAAAGGTCGAGCTGTCAGCGAAGGACGAGCTGTCAACGGAGGGCGACGAGCCGAGCTGTCAACGAGCTGTCAGAAGACGAGGCGAGCTGTCAACGAGCTGTCAGAAGGCGAAGCGAAGCGAAGGACGAGCTGTCAACGAGCTGTCAGAAGGCGAGGCGAGCTGTCAACGAGCTGTCAGAAGGCGAGGCGAGCTGTCAACGAGCTGTCAGAAGGCGAAGCGAAGCGAAGGACGAGCTGTCAACGAGCTGTCAACGAGCTGTCAGAAGACGAAGCGAAGCGAAGGACGAGCTGTCAACGAGCTGTCAGAAGGCGAGGCGAGCTGTCAACGAGCTGTCAGAAGGCGAAGCGAAGCGAAGGACGAGCTGTCAACGAGCTGTCAGAAGGCGAGGCGAGCTGTCAACGAGCTGTCAACGGGCTGTCAGTCGCGTTTCAGGCGTAGTTTGATACCGGTGTCGCTGGAGACGATCTCGGAGGTCCAGATGGCGTCCGGTTCGGGCTGTTGGACCCGATCCTGGTCCCGATCCTGGTCCGATGGTAGAGTCTGTTGGACCCGATCCTGGTCCCGATCCTGGTCCGATGGTAGAGTCTGTTGGACCCGATCCTGGTCCCGATCCTGGTCCTGGTCCTGGTCGTCTATGAAAGAATCTGGGGTGGAAGGGGGTTTATCAAAAGTATAGTCCTCCCCCCCACTTTCCTGGTTGTCTTCCGGAGGTTGGGTGAGCTTACACCTTGTATGGTGAAGCCAAGAGTTCTTTTCCCCCACCTTGACTGCGGTGAGGGAAACAAGGAGCACTTGGAATGGTCCTTCCCATGAAGGTTGCAGTGGCACTTTCTGGTACACTTTTACTAGGATCCAGTCTCCTGGCTGGAAAGAATGTACTGGGGCATCAGCTGGCAGGTTCTGCCCTTCTATTGCCGCATATTGGTGGAGACGTTGTAACTGTTTTTGGAGCTGAATGACATAATTCACTAGTTCCGATTCACCTATTTCCAATTCTGAAAGGGGGAACTGAGTGCTATAAACAGGGGGCGGTCTGCCGAATAAAAGCTCGAAGGGGGACAATTTTAGAGGTCCCGTGGGTGCACTCCTAATATTATGGAGGACTAGAGGTAGTGCATTCACCCATTTCAGTCCGGTTGTCTTACAAATTTTTCCCAGTTGGACTTTTATTTCTTGGTTCATCCTTTCAACCTGTCCCGAAGATTCTGGGTGGTATGGTGTATGTAGTTCCCACTTTATGCCTAAGGCTTGTGCCACCTGCTGGACTACCTGCGCAGTGAAGTGGCTTCCCCTGTCACTGTCTAATCTGCGGGGAACCCCAAACCTCGGGATGATGTCTTGTAACAGAGCTCTGGCCACCACAGTGGCAGTGGCTCTTTTAGCAGGAAATCCCTCAGTCCAACAGGAGAATTTATCAATGATTATCAGTGCATGCTTGTATCCTTGACACGGGGGGAGGTCGATAAAATCAAGCTGTAAGCTTTCGAAGGGAACAAAAGCCCATGGTCTGGCCCCTGGCGGTCGCCTGGGTTCCCGCTTAGGGTTGAAGGTTTGGCATGTTATACAGTTTTTTGTAGCAGTTACAGCAGCTACGGCTGCTCCTGGGGCATACCAGCATCTCTGGATGTAGTTTATGAGTTTCTCCTTTCCCCAGTGGGTCTGCTGGTGAACCACCCTCACTACTTTTGGAGTCCAGGCTTTTGAAAGGACGGCCCTTCCGTCGGGGAGCAACCAAATGCCGTTAACTTGTGTGGCTCCCAGGGAGGTCCACATTGACCTCTCTTCAGCTGAGGCTGATTGGTACATGATATTGAAGTCAATGCTTGCTGGGATTTGGACACATTGAAAGTCCATTCCGTCTTGTGGAGGCTGTAATGCGGCCATTTGGGCGGCTCTATCAGCTCTCCTGTTGCCTTTAGAGACTGGGTCCTTACCCTTGGTGTGGGCTTTGCAGTGTACAACCGCTATGGCTTTAGGCATATGTATGGCATTTAAAAGTCTCTCTACTAGTACGGCATGAGAAATTTGGGAACCCGCTGCAGTTAGGAAGCCTCTCTGGAGCCAGATCTGCCCGGTGGTGTGTACTAGCCCGAAGCAATATTTGCTGTCTGTATAGATAGTGGTTCGTTTTCCTTCACTCAGCTCGCACGCTCGGATAAGGGCAACTAGTTCTGCAGCCTGGGCGCTGTATTGTGGATTTATCGGGTTAGCCTCTACTACCTCAAAGTCAGAAACCACCGCATATCCGGACTTCCGTTCCCCGTTGATTACTTTGGAACTGCCGTCTGTATAGAGGATGAGGTCGGGATTCTGTAAAGGGATGTGATCTAAGTCTTCTCGGGGCTTTTCTGCCTGTCGCACTATTTGAGCACAGTCGTGGTGGGGTGAGCCATCTCCGGGCAACGGAAGGAGGGTAGCAGGATTTAAGGAGTTGACCCTCTTGATAGTGACGTTAGAAGGGGTAAGTAACAGGGCTTCATATCGGTTCAGGCGTGGGTTGGAAAAGTGATGGGTTCCCTTTAAAGTTAGCAGGGTGGCAACAGCGTGGGGAACATGGATAGTAATCTCGTGGCCCAAAACAGTGTCCTGAGCCTTTTGGAGCAGTATAGCGGCCGCAGCAATGGCTCTGAGGCAACTTACTGCTCCCTTTGCGGTATTATCTAGCTGCACACTGTAATATGCAACAGGTCTCTGTAGATCGCGGAGGGACTGTGTTAATACTCCAGAGGCCACCCCATCTTGTTCATGGATGTAGAGGTTGAACGGGATGCGGTAGTCTGGGAGACCTAGGGCTGGTGCAGAGCGGAGTTCCCTCTTTAAACGCTCAAAACAGCTATATGCCTCCTCACTCCAGACTAACTTGTCGGGATGATCTTGTCGGGTCATGGCGGATAGGGGCTTAGTTATCTCGGAGTAGGAAACGATCCACGCCCTGCAGAACCCGGCCATTCCTAAAAACCCGCGTAATTGCCTTTTCGTTTGGGGTAGGGGTATTTTGACGACGGCTTCCACCCGGTCTGTTGCTAGGCTTCTAGTGCCCACCCCTAGGATATGGCCAAGATATTTCACATTTTGCCTGCAGAATTGTAATTTCTTCGGGGATACCTTATGCCCCTTATATGCCAGCTCAATGAGGAGGTGCTTGGTGTCGATCCTGCATGCTTCCTCACTGGTAGAACATACCAAGATGTCATCTACGTAGAGCAAGAAGGCGGAGCCTGCTGGTAAACGCACATCCTGTAGGTCTTGGTGGAGAACGGCTGAAAAAATTGCCGGCGACTCTACATATCCTTGGGGCAGTCTGGTCCATGTTAATTGACCGGGTCCCCAGGTGAATGCGAAGAGGAATTGGCTCTCCGGGGCTACAGGGATACTAAAGAAAGCGGAGCAAAGATCTGCTGCGCTGTACCAGCAGGTTCCAGGTGGGATGGCATTCAAGAGGGAGTTCGGGTTGCCCACCACTGGATGGCGGGGTATTACGAATTGATTGACCAGTCTGAGGTCCTGGACAAAGCGGTACCGGACAGGGGCCCCTTCGGTGGCTGGCTTTTTTATGGGGAGTACTGGGGTGTTGCAAGGTGAGGCGCAGGGGACTAGGATCCCTTTCTCCAAAAAGTCCTGGATCATGGGGGTCAATCCTTCCACCGCTTCAGTGGGTAAAGGGTATTGTTTAGTGCAGGGGTAGGGGATGTCTGTTCGGTAGGTAATTCTTACAGGAGTTGCCGATTTTAAGAGTCCCACCGAGGTGGATTCTGTGCCCCATAACCAGGGTGGCATCTCTAGTTCTAGGTCGAGGGGTAGGTCCGGAAACTGACGTTCTGACTTAGCATCTTGTATGATTCCTTGGAAGGCAAGGATGGATTCTTCGGGCATATGTAAATATATGCCGTCTTGGGAACATTTGATAGTCGCATTCAGTTTACACAAGAGGTCTCTTCCTAGGAGATTTACGGGGCTGCTAGTAAGGAGGAACGTATGCTCGGTCAGTAGCGGTCCTAAGGTGACCTTGGCTGGCTGAGATAGGGGACAGGTGCGGGGGATCCCATCTAGTCCCATGACTCGCTTAGTTTCCCTTCCTGGCTCCAGGTGGCTGTTTGCTAACGTCGAAAAGGTGGCACCAGTGTCCAGGAGGCACTCATAGGGGTGTCCGTCAATTTCGATAGTACATATGGGGTCCTCAGGGGAAAGAGCGAGAACAGGGCAAATAGACTGGGTCAGATAGGGATCCCCCTCTAATTGTCAATACGATTCTGGTAGTGTCCCGCCCAGGGTCGGGGCGGACGGGGTGAGGCCGGTTTGCTGAGCTGCAGGAGACTGGGCATCCCGAATGGACAGGTTGGCTAGCTGCTTTGCGGTCCGGAACACTCCTGCTGCCTGATGTGGCCCTTGCATCTGGGGCTGAGGCGCTAAGGCTTGTGAGCCGCCTGGGATCATCTGTTGGTTTCCGTACACTGGCATGTGTTGCGGCGGTGCCCAGTTTTGCTGGCTATTCGGCATTACTGGTTGAACTTCATAGCCTTGAGAAGGCTGAGAGGGAGACTGAAGGGGGGGGTAGGCTAAATATGGACAAAATCGTTTTATGTGCCCATCTTCCTGGCAATGGAAGCAACCCCCCCCCGAGGGGCCCCAAGGTCTGCGTATGGCTGGCGGCCCCCCACCTCTTCCCCTGTGTCTTGGTATGCCCCCCCTGCCCCTGTGCGGCATCGTTTCCACGTTAAGAGCCAACACATTATCCTCGTCAGATTTATGGTCTTTCTTCTTCCTTTCATCTCTATTATTGAATATAGTTCGGGCTATCGAGAGAATTTCGCTAATGGTTTTGCCGTCGTATCCGATTTGCAGATTTAGGGCTTTACGGATGTCGGGGTTCGCTTGGTCTTTAAAGAACCCCTTCACAATAACTTCATGTTGAGTGTTCTCAGGGTCAATCCCTCCCCAGGTTTTGATCGCTGACAGGAGGCGGGCGTAGTAGTCGGAGGGGTGTTCATTAGGGCCCTGGAGAACCGACTGGACCTTTGTCCAGTTTATAGTACGCTGTCCAGCGGCCTTGATTCCATCTAATATGGCCTTCTTGAAGGTCTTTATATACCACTTTCCTTCGGGTGTGTTATAGTCCCATGATGGTTCGACCCGCAAGTGTTGCGTGGTAAGGGCTTCGATTCCGTCAGGTTTGTCTGTCTGGTAATTGGGAAGTTCTAACGCCTCTCCTGCCTTTGTTAATATATCAGCCCTTTCTGCTTCATTGAAGAGGGCGTTGAGGAGGACGTGGACATCAGCCCAGGTCGGGTTATGAGTGGAAAAAATCGTGCTGATCTGGCGGTAGCAGATGTCGGGGTTATCCCTCAAGGATGGCATTTGATTTGACCAGTTAATTAGATCAGCCGTGTGGAACGGGTGGTGGGTATATATCATTCGGGGAGGGTCGGCCGGATCTACCGGGGGTATTGGCAGAGCCCTTAATGGCATTTGCGGCGCTGGGTCTTTAGGCGCGGTAGCGGGCGTCCGCCCAGTTTGAGTTCCATTTCGAAGGAGCATCCCACTCCCACTAGCCCCTTGTTCTCCCCCGCTATCTGGGTCGTCTGTAAGGTCATCTGGGGTAGGTGCGGTGGCGCCAAGGTGGAAGAAGGGGGAGAGAGCCTGTTCCATAGAGTCGTCTGTTAGGGGCGCCTCATAAGGAGGGGGTAGAGTCTTCTCTATGGTGTTTCTCCGCAGTTTGTTAGAGCCCTTTCTATTTAGTACGGGCAATTGCAGGAGCGCATCTCCCTTGGGTATTAGATCTTTAGCCGATTCGAAGACTAGCAAGTACTCAAGCTGGCGAGGCCTCTCTTCCCTCAGATATCTTTTAAGGAATTTCAGGCGGTCCGGGTTGAAAGATCCGTCTAAGGGCCAGCGCAGCTCTGGTTCGGCGCTAGATGTGTTAGCCGGCCACTTGTTCTGGCATAAATCCTCCATTTTCTCTCTGGACAGGAAGGCATGCCCAGGCAGTGCCTTCCAATGCTTGAGGACAAGTTCTAAAGGAGAGTCAGGGTCCCGCAGGGATTTGGATGGCTTCTTAGGAAGCCTTCCTCCCTGAGGGAGTCCGCTCGTGTTTTGAGGCCTGGGTACCCATTTTAAAGTCGACTGGGGTCTAAACGGGGAAATAAAACAAGAGGGAAAGGGTAAGGGAGTGTAGCCACAGGACAACACTCTGTGCTGACTAGTACAAGTAAATATAACTAACACCTATACCGTCTAGATCCTCCTAGACCTTCAACTGTTGCAACTAACGTATTCCTGGGGTTTACCTTTACCACTCTGCCACCCAACCGCCCTGCTAAGCCGAGCACCCTCCTGGCAACCCCTACCTATCGTTAAATTTAGAATAGGGGACCCTACTGAACGCCCGCGCAGTGCGGTGCCAGATCGGGCGAACCCCAGATAGAGCAATCGTTCCGGAAAACCTCCCTTGCTTTCAGAAGCGGGTTCACACACGACATGCGTGTACACGTGTCCCGACTGGTGCGGCTGAGGTCTGAATAGGAAAGGAAGTCCCCTTGCCCCTTGCTTTCGGTAGGATTTCTCCTACCGGTGCGGCTGGCAAAGGTACGAAAAAGAGCTCCGATCCCTTGCTTTCGACAGGGTTTTAGCCTATCGGTGCGGCTGACCGGAGAGGGAGAGAAAGAGATAGAGCTCAGAACTCCCCTTTCGAGTTGAGCACGGCCCCTCGTGAGGTTGGACCAGAGAGAAGGCAAAGAAAACGATAGATAGGAAGGCAGAGAATTTTGTTGCCAGGATATACCACCCCAATTCCCACCAGTGCACTGGATTTAACTCATACTCACGCGTCTCACGCGTCTCCCTGGATCCAGATGAAGCCGGCAGAGCGTTCCTTTGCTCTCGGGCTGGCTCCTGGAGGCTCACAATTCCGACCCGGTGACCGGCCGGGAGCTTTAGAGATCTTTTCGGGAAAATGAGACCCGGTGCCGGCTGAAGACCCCACAAGCCCCGGTCGGCAACACGGGGGGGACCGCAAGCCTCCCGGGTTTCGGCACCAAGAACTGTCACGGAAACGGGGATCCAAGGGCAAAGTTACCCGTCCACCTGGATCGTCAGGCAAAGGCCTGAGGACGTTGCGGAACAAAAGGAGTCCAGCCGCCACAGAGCAAAGCAAGGCACAAAGTTTATTGCGCAATAGGTTCCAGACAAGTCTGAACCCCGAACAATGGGTGTCACGAACTTTTAAAACTTCCCGCCATTGCCCAGAATACATAGCGAAATACATCATCAAACGTCAGAGAGAGAGGGTGGAGAGGGGAGGTTCTAGCGAGATTTACATACGGGAAAAACAAGTTTTACATGTCAAGAGGGGTGGCAGGAACTGGTGATGGGATTTAGGGTGGGTGCAATACACATTGGAGGTTTCCACTGGGGAAGAACAATGGGGAACTACCTGAGCCAACAAGCGAGTAAACAGGTTGTGCCAAAAAGTTTTGGTAACTGTGGATGGTGATGCTCAAGTATAGTACCGGGCCGGGAGGGTGTATTTCTCTCTGCAGCAGCTGGATGAGTACGTGACTCGCTGCATAAGGGATTATGAAAGTCACTGAGCTGAGCGAGTGAGTGTCCAAAATTAATTAGCATCGACAGCATCGAAATAACATACTTCTCGGATGATGGCGGAGGATGGCGGGGACCGAGGAAAGGTTGGAAAGGTTATTTTATTAGGAGCATAGATACACCCGAACCAAGCAACCAAGCAAATCGGATATTGCACTGCTGAGATATTGATTTTTATGTTATTTAACGTTGGAGCTGTCAAACTGCCCACCCACAGTCTAAATAAGTCCACTTGCAACATTGTAACAAGTTATAATTAATAGTTTCCCAAACTAGATACATTTTGGTTTCAGTTCCATTGTTCTCGCAGCAGGGAGCCTGTCAATACCCACTTAGCGTGCAGTCAAGCGTGAAGGTGATGATTGAATCACTGCAGGCGAGCTGAACGTTCCAAAATGGAGGCTGGGCTGAATGCATGCTCCTGATTGGTGGGCCTGCCGCTCATTGAGAAAATGGTGTGTAGCGAAGCGCTTTTGACAGACGCAGCGGTACGGGGTTTTAGGCTTTATGTACAGCCTTTTCGAAGGGGCTTGGGGGGGATCAGTGTGCTGCTTGTGAGACCGTGTGGGGAAACTTGTGGAGGGGAGTCCCGGCTGGCCGCCTCGTCAGTAGACCTTCGGGAAGAGCACTCCCCCTGCCTGTTTCCCTATCAGAAGACTAAGCCATCTCTACCCCCACCCTGTTTTGAAACAAAACCTATTTAAAAATTTGGGACAAAGAGCTTTTATGGGTAGGGGAAAGTGGGGCACATTGATCCTTTCCATTTTAAAACCGTACTTTAGCTTTTATACAAAGTTTCTGGCAACACAACAACAACAGTGATACTACATACTGTCATTGTGTTTGGGTTTGTGTTTTCAAAGAAGGTTTTTTTTAAATCCAGATTTGTTAAATTAGGTAAGCTTTAGTAAAAAAAAAATTATATGTATTGTGAACCATGTAGCTCTAAAAGTTGTAAAGGTAGCTGAAATATGTTTTCATTTATGTGATCATAGTTAACATAGCTGCAGTATGTACTAAAATATTTGTCATGGCTGCCAGCCTGTTTTGCGTAAAATAGATTTATGTCTGAAATGGTGATGTGGGGCACATTGATCCAATTGGGAATGGGGTACATTGAGCATGGATCAATGTACCCCATAGAAAATATCATTCATAGTTTATTAGTTTTTGTGTTATATTCTGTTAGTTTACACTTCTTCAAATGTTTAAATTAATAAATTTATATGAGACATCAGAAAGTGATGGAGACATTGAAGCAGGAAAGGCTGTGTCAAAAATTATGAAAGAAAAGTTGAATGCGAACCAGCTGCTTGAAAGTGACTCGACTGATTTTGAAACCTTTTCTAAAGATGAACTAGAGGAAGAAGAAAATATAGAATTCAACAAGACTGATGTGAAAGAGGGAAACTTAGTTATCGTGAAGATTTTAGGAAAAACCACAATTTCCCATTATGTTGCTGAAGTTACCGGAACTGATGAATATGGGGACTTCATTGTAAAATTTCTAAAACGTGTTCTGTCCAAAGTGAATGACCAGCCCAAGTTCACTCCCTCTTCTGAACCAGAAGCTTTGATTCCTTTTGAGGATATTGTAAAATTGTTGCCTAAACCACTCTGCTTCGGAGGAACTGCTCGTGCTTCTAAGATGGTAACATTTCCATGTTTACTTAATGAGTACAAGTTGAAGTGATGCTGACTCTTAAGAACTTTGAGATATTTTTGAAACTCTTTTGGAAGTTTATACTGTGTAGTAAAAATGCCTTCTTTGCTCTTAAATTGGAATGGCTCAATGTGCCCCAAATGAAGGATCAATGTGCCCCACTACTGGGGCACATTGATCCATTATTTTGAAAAACTTAAATGTGATTTTTTGTCATTTTATTCCATCAAATGTGAAACATTAACCCTTTGATTTTGTTTGGAATAGTACCTAATAAATATTAAATGCAAAAGTTTTCTGTTATGTGCATTATTTTGAGGTGTGTAGAGCTTAAAGTAAAAAATGGCTCAACGTGCCCCACTTTCCCCTATGTCCGGAGCAAAAGGAAGACAAGGAAACAGTCCACTTAGAGCAGTGTTTTTCAACCTTTTTTGGGCAAAGGCACACTTGTTTCATGAAAAAAATCACGAGGCACACCACCATTAGAAAATGTTAAAAAATTTAACTCTGTGCCTATATTGACTATATATAAAGTAATTCTCTTGAATTTTTCCATTTTTCCCACGGCACACCAGGCAACATCTCGCGGCACACTAGTGTGCCGCGGAACAGTGGTTGAAAAACACTGACTTAGAGGAGAAGATGGTGAAATGCGAACAGAGACAGAGAAAGGGACAGAACTCCTCAATGCCTTCTTTGCCTCAGTCTTCTCCAAAAAAGAAAACAATGCCCGACCTGAAGAATATGGAGCAGATGATTCAGCAGGGGAAACACAGCCCAGAATAAGTAAGGAGGTAGTACAGGAATACTTGGCTAATTTAGATGTATTCAAGTCTCCAGGGCCAGATGAACTACATCCAAGAGTATTAAAAGAACTGGCAGAGGTGATTTCAGAACCACTGGCAGTAATCTTTGAGAATTCCTGGAGAACAGGCGAAGTGCCAGCAGACTGGAGGAGGGCAAATGTTGTCCCTATTTTCAAAAAGGGGAAAAGAGAAGACCCAAACAATTACCGCCCAGTCAGCCTGACATCAATACCAGGAAAGATTCTAGAGCAGATCATTAAGCAAACGGTCTGTGAGCACCTAGAAAGGAACGCTGTGATCACTAAAAGTCAGCATGGGTTTCTGAAAAATAAGTCATGTCAGACCAATCTGA